>JAJIBD010031154.1:0-24587 GCA_021461705.1 Cryptotis parvus | reverse complement strand
ATTAAAATAACCTGACTTAAATATTTATTTCCTCAGTCACACCAGCCATACCGAAGTGCTCACAGCTACCACACTGAACAAATACAGAAAGTGCCGCTAGTGTTGTTTCTAATCCTGGACCATACGCAAGGATTGCTGTAAGTTGTAACTTCTGGCAGCTGGAAATATAATTTATTAATACCTAGAGATTATCATAAAGTTCCTATTTATGAAAGCCTATGTGTCACATGCTCACCTTTCATGGTTCTTTTTATCTTTGCCTGATTTTGGATTTTTTTTAGTCTTGTTCACCTAGGAAACATACTTGTATAGGGTTGTCATTGATGAAATCAATAAAGGAAACATGTAAGGAAAAAATACATGCCATGGGTTAATTTTCAACTTTGTTAAATTGTATTTTTGGTGGTTGAAGATTATACTTTCCTGTGATGTTCTAAGCTGTGTGTTAATTTTCAATCATGGGAGGGGTTATTGCCCTATTTTTCTATAAATATATAAATAAACAGAATGAACATTGACACACAAAAGCTTTCCAATTATATTTTAGTTACCTAAAAATAATGCTATTTTGGGTTTTATATATCAAAACATATTTAAACAAAATTTATGTATAGGAATCTACTGCTTTCTTAAAAATCAGCTGCTGAATGATGTTTATTACTGTTTTATTCTCAAGATTTTGAAAGTACATTAGAATTCATAATCATTTTGTGTCTAAATGAAATAATTTATTGTAAACAGATTACTTAGCCTTTATTCTGGCTCAAAGTGGTGAAACGGGTGTGGGGGTATATTTATAAGTATCTAAATGTATTTTAGAGAACTTTAGTTGAAGAAAAATCCATTGGCTGTGTAGTGGTATTAACAAATTCACCATTTACTTTATAGAATTTTTGGAGTGTCATATATTTTTTGTAAATTCTCTCTTCAAAGATCTTGACTCAGGGACAATGGCAAAGACGTTTTCTGCTAAAGGTTGTCCCCACATTTGATCCCAGGCCCTGCATGTGATCCTCAAGCACTTCCAGGAGCAATCTCTGTCACAGAGGCAGGAGTAAGTCCTGAGCACAACCATATGGGACCAATACACATATACCACACTAATACACACACACACACACACACACACACACTATCTGACTATATGATATTGCACTGTATCTGTAGTTTCAGACACCTAAGAAGATATTTCTTATAATAAAGGTGATATATTTGTAACTCTAACATGTCTTTCCTTCCAGCTTCAACATATTATTGGAATACACTTATTTCCTCATAAAACTAAAATTAGGATAATAACAATAAGTAAATAAGATTAGTGAATTAGAATTATAGTTATATGTACTTCAATGAAACAGTTGTCAATGAAAAACTTCCTAATTCTAGGCAGGCATTAATTTTTTGAAACACCACATTTTGTGATATGTATTGAGGTTAAGATGCTCATAATAGCTCCTATTTTATTACCAAAAATTGATATTCAAGAAACATATATAAGTGGTGGTGAGAAGCCAAGATAAATAAATGAGGAATTGTGAATGTATTTTTAAATTCTCTGGATAGTCAATTCTGGCAATAAACAATGAGAAAAGATGCTTTATTTGGAACAAAAAATTCTGGCTAGTTCTCATAGCAGAATTAAAAGAAAATCAAACCAAACTACACCAAAGCATAACATTGTGTCTACAAATTGTTATAGCAGCCACATATTAGAGGATTATTTTTAGATATACATGACATATTGAGGGAGGAAAGTCTTTATGTCCAGTGATAACCTATATTCTATAGAATCACTTTAGATTGATGCTCTTTTCTTATAGTTTCAGGGATTTCAAATGTCCCAATAATAATTATAGTAAGACAGTAGCATTTTAAGTCATGGTGATCTTTATATGACAGAGTAAAGCCAAAATTAAAATTAAATTATACTCTGCTTTAAAGAAAAGGATGGAACTATGTTCTTTTAACATTCTACAACTATAATTTAGTATGCCAGTTCAGATACTCCTGGGAATAGATTGCTTATTCCTCAGTTACCTTGTGGGTGTAATAGCATGGTGAAGATCTATACAAAATATAATTGTAATGTCTGTCTCTTGATACTTTGACTTTAATTCTACTAAATAAGCAATTATTATAGTTTAAGTATTCAAGAAATGTGGAAAGATCGTTTGGGATCAGGAAAACAGGAGAAAATTTCTGGATCTCTTTTCCAGAATAAACAATTTTTCAAAACAGTGAGAAACATTGATATTCTAAAATAAATATACGATAATCTTAAGAAGAGGAAATAATATTTTGAATGAAATGCTTTTGTAGCTTCTAATTATATAAAACTGCACCTCAGAAACATTATAATTGGCCTTTTGCCAGTAAAATTCTTCGGTTTCAAAGCTGAATGGATTTTTAGATTTACTCAATAATAATACATCTAAATGGACATTTAGATTTATGCCGGTGAGGTTATGTAAAGTGTCTCCCAAGAATACAGATATTTAAATCAAATCCAAAAAGAAATGCATCTCCCCACTGTCTCCCATAATAAATGCTAATAAGCACTAAGAACATATAAAAGATTTATTATATAATAAAAACCAAACTCCAAAGCACACATAAGAATATTAATCGCCTATGAAAGGTTTTTATTTTTTGAAGGGGTTTGTGTCAGAAATGGGATTAGAAAGTGCTTTTTCTCCAGCTCTTGGTCTTCGTAAGTTTCTTTTGTCCTGACACGTTCTTTGTTTCGGCCTCTCTGTCATCTCTTTGTTGCACATCTCAATAACCTGTCATGGCTGGGATGGCTTCTTAACCATGATCCTATGTTTGCCTGACAACCAACAGTTTGTATCAGCAGCTACCCTCACTGATATTAGCTATATGGAAGCACAGGTATTCTCTGTATTATCATCCTCATCAATTAAGGTTTCCTTCCTACCTTCCATATCTGCACACCGTTGGATGATATGTCTCCTGCCTGCAAATATTTAGGGAAACCTTAGAAAGAGGTAACACTCCATCACTATTTAATCAGTCTTACTGTTTCCCAAGAAACGCTCTACAGAATGTACCTATGAATCATAGATCCTTAAATGAGAATAATATTCCATTAAATGAAATTCTTAAATGAGAATGAACGATGTTCATATCATCCATTAATGGATACAAAGAACATATATGTATCATCCATTAATATTCAGTCTCAATATTTAGCCTAAATCTTTTGTCTAAAAGGTATAAATATATGGGAGTAATAATTAAATCAAGCAAATAAGGAATGATGAAAGCATTAGTATGAAGAGCTTTGCTTGTTGGTATGTGTTCTCATTTCTCCTACACACACAGAAACTAGGCAGGTCACCTAATAATTTTAATCCTGAGCATTTACATGGAGAAATGTGAAGCATATCTGTAATTCTGGTATGAGTGTTTAATGAAGGTTTGCTGATCAAGCATGAAAAGAACACCTGTAATTAGGAACAATACAAGTATCCTCAACACAAACATGAATTAAAAATGCAGTAGAGCAGAATAAACCTAATCCAAAAGTGAAAATATTAATATCTTAACAGTATGGTGCATCTCTACCTACATTATGTTTGAGTGCTATTTTGTAAAACAGAGGTATTCTCAGATATTATTGGAATAAATTAAGAGTATGTAGGGAGCACATGAAGGGTTTGTCTCAAGCTCTGTTGATGTGAAATCCTGAATGGCCAGAAAGAAATGATGGTGTTATAGAACAGATCAAATGATAGTATAAGAAAGTCGGGTGGAAGGAGGGTACAGCTGTGAGACAGAAGTGCCTAACGCCTGGCTTCATTCAACTATTGATAATTTTGATGTGGTGAATCTCATTCTTCAGCAAGTAGAAAATTTAAAGACCAATGGTGTATACCTTTGCGAGTGTATTCTGCTTCATTTCTTATTCTAACACTCCTGTTTAAAAAACAAAAGCACTTCTTTACTGAAGGCATTTTTACATATTTTAAAGCTTGTTGCTAACTACTTTCACCAACTTTTTAAAAACATCACATGTAGCAGAACTGCAATGTAAGGTAATGCATCTATTTGGCAGGATCAGGGAAGAACTGCCTTACCAGGCTTAGGAGGCCAGGAAGGAACTCTCTCCTCCCTCCTGCCTCCTCCCTTCACTGCCTCCTTCCTCCTTCCCTCCCTCCCTCTCCTGCCTGCCTCCTCCTCCCTCCTGCCTGCCTGCCTGCCCTGCCTTGCCCTGCCCTTCCCTGGTCTTCCTCTCACTGGACCATAAGGTACTGGCAGGATAGAATTCAGACCTTGCCCCATGAATTATATACTTAGTCCTTCAAGCTATGTTCTTCTCCTTAACAGTCACTTTTTAACCCAAATCTTATTTTATTAAAAATATTGCTCATTTTTTAGTGGGGAGGGATGGAACTATACCAGGGAGCCCAGACTATTCCTGACTCTCTGTGCTTGGGAGTGAGACCTGTGGAGCCATAAAGTACTACATGGAGAATACAGACCAAACCAGGTTAGTCACACGCAGGGCAAACACCTTTACCCCCCCGTCCCTCAGGATATTCTTTGGCCCCTATATTTGCTCCATTTCATATAACATTTTAACATTCTTTGTTGAGACATTCGACACCCATCTGAAAGTCTGTCTTTATTCCAGTACTCACCCTTGCATTATTTTTAAAATTTATTTTTTACTAAAACACCATGATTCTTCAAAGCACAGAGTTTTTCATAATGGTGCAGTTAGAAAGACTCATCATCCAACACCAATCCTACACAAGTGAAATGTTCCCAGAACTAAATACCCTAATTACTCCACTCATGCCCCCATCCTCATGCCTCGTTCTTCTGTATGCACCAATTATATTGACCATCTGCAGCTCATATATGGCAATAGTATTGATAAAGTCATGAGTTTTTTCTGGTCCATAACAATGGACTAATCTGGCTTATTTCTGTTCTGGCATTGACCATCTGAGGTCGTAATGGGGTTGGTTTCCTTTACTAGTGTGGATATACTGCGTGGTTGCTTTGTGGCTGTGTGCTATGGGAAAGCTTGGTGTAGCAGCACTGCTCCTGTGTGTCTGTGTCTCTGTATCATGTCTAACAGTTAGGGAGCAGTTCATGGGTAGGGTCTACCATGCCTTCTGGACAGGAGAGAGAGGTAGTGGGAAAAGGACCTGTGCCCATTCTTGCTATTTTGAGTACTAATACTTTATAGCACAAGCTAAAGTGTAGAAAGAAAGACATCCACACAACAAAAAGATAGATTGAATTAAAACAGCTCATATAGGTAACAATTACTAGGTTATAAAATGAAATAACATAATTTTCTACAGGGATCGATCTCGAGCTAAACGCCAACAAAGCCAGTCATGAGCAGAGTGAAAATGCAGAATGATTTCTTTCATATGTACAAAGAAACTTAGTAATGAAAACAGTCGGTTGTAATTGTATCGTCCTCTGAACCTGAGCCTCAAGACTTCAGGATGAAGGGGTACTTAGAGGTAGGTGAAAAGAACCATGGGACATTTGTGGAGTGGCAGTTGACACTCTGTTGGAGGTATGATGGCATAATATTGTATGTACGCAACATTGTCATTCACAGCATTGCAATACATGGTGCATCAATAAAATTCGAAAAATGATAAAACAGAATATAAGATACACGAACAGCCTGTAGGACTATTGATTTCAAGCATGTTTTTCTGAAGGTGGGGTAGATACTGAAACACACTGTTCGCTCATTTTACAATTCGTTGTCCAGTTCCTCTCCAACAATTTCTACAGTGAAAAGAAGATGCTTAATCTAAGGTGACATTTCTTCCCCCGGACAACCAGCATCATAAGTCCTTCCCATATGTGACTTTAAGAAGGAGGTTCTCACTACCTCTTCAGGTGTCAAGCAAGCAAATACAAATCAGCATGTGGGCTTGGAGTTCTGCAGCTGTGACTGAGATTTCCATCTGGCTGTCACTGAATTTCTTTTTCCTCACAAGGGGATTCTCCCACGACCCCAAGTTATGTCTCCTAGGTGCCAACCTGCATTTTCATCTCTGCCTGTAATTTTCAGTCACTCTTCTGATCCACAAAAAATCCTGAAATAAGTTGCCAGACTACCAATTCCTCAAAATCATTGTATTCCAAATCTCTGTTTATATATATATATATATATATATATATATATATAATGTTCAGATAGGCAAAGAAGAAAGTCAAGCTTATCACTATTTCATGCAGATAACATGATATTATAATTGTTTGAAACTCCTAAACTCTCGACCCTAAAAATTAGAAACAATAGATATTTATAGTAGAGTGGCAGGGTACAAAATCATCACCCAAAAGTCGGTGGTATTATATACAAATAACAAAAGAGAAGAAAGGGATATTAAGGAAAACGATTCCATTCACAATTTTCATGAAAGCAATGAAAAATCAAATACCTGTAATCAGCTTAACCAATTGTGTAAAGGACCTATACAAAGAGAACTACAAGACACTGCTTCAAGAGAATAAAGAGTGACACTAGGAAATGGAAATACATTCCTCTGCTCGTGGATGGGGGGAGAATTAATATTGTCAAGACGTAATACCTAGAGCTTTGTACAGATTCAGTCGCGGTTCCTGTAAGGATGCCCATGAAATTCTTCAAAGAAATTGACCAAACGCTCCTGAAATTCATATGGAATAATAATCCCCCAGGATAAAGCTAAAACATGAGCACCATTAGTCATGTGTGTCCAATGACTCCCTGCTCATCACATCTGGTGTGGGCAGCAGCAGTTAAGAGAAGGGGAAGTGGAGGGAGAATGAAGGCAAAAATATTTAGTCCATAAACAGTGATTGGTTTAAAAGTTGGATTCTAAAGGAAAATGTGATAGAATATTTTATCTCCATTCAGCCAAAGCTACTCTTGCTAGTTTCTTAAATTCTTATATAATTCATTTATTCATTCATTTTTTTTTGGTCACATCTAGCTCTTACTCCTGGTTTTAGGCTCAGGGAACCATATTCTGTCACCAGGATCGAACCTAGGTTAGCCGCATATGAGGCAAGCAGCGCCCTCACTGTGCTATCACTTTGGCCCCACTATTCTTGCTTTTTTTTTTGCTTTTTAGCTCACACCCAGCAATGTTCAGGGTTGATTCTGGCCTCTGCACTCAGGAATTACTTCTGGATGTTTTCAAATCCATATGGGATGCCGATTGAACCCAGGCCAGCGTACGATCGTGTGCAAGGCAATGTTCATTCATTGGGCCATCGCCTGCCCCCACCCCCACTATTCTGTTTTAAAAATAAATTATGTTTCATGAATCTGAGCTTTCAGAATAATGCATCCAGATATTTAAATTCTTTTTCATTTCCATATAATATTGGAAAAGTGGATACTGTATTCAAATACTAGTCTCTGGTTTGTCAACCGGGGACTATTTATAATTTCTACTTGTTTCAATAATCAGAACACGGAAGAAAAGATGTTCCGGACATCCTATTGATCTATTCCTTGCCCAAATAAAGCTAGAAACATATTTTCCTAAATCTGACCTCAGGAACCATAGCCAAAATCCACAATTCCATCAGGTAAATTTCTGCCTCATCTAAATTGTACATTCATGCATGTTACCTTCCTCTCCACGCACCCACTTTTATTATATTATGTTTCACAGTGTGTAATTTTGCTAAAACAAGATCTTTAATTCATACATTGCCAAAGTGTCACCTACTGTTAAATGACTCCTGCACTCAGAAGGAGAATCTGTGACTTGCCTGGTTCTTGAAATTCCTATTACGCGGCATAGACCCTAAGTAAGAGCAGCTGTTAACAAATCTGTTAGTGGTTTCAGTGAAAAGCAGTTTTGGCTGTGCTCCTGCTGTACTTTTGGTCAAAGTAATTTACATTTTGATATGTTCAGGGCCAGATGTAATATCGAGAGCACAGGTATGGAAACCAATCTAAATATGGAATATTTGGGAAATTTTTTTCTCATTGTTGTTAGTTTTAAATAATATCCAGGAGTGCTCAGGGCTGACTCCATGGTTCATCCTCAGAGATCACTTCTGGTAGGCTTGGGGGATCAATAGAGTGCAGTAACCATCCTACCCACTGCACTATTCTCTGAACCTGATCAATACGGAACATTTCAACACATCATAACAGAGAGGGTGGATAATAAAGAGATAAATCTTAACTTGGGAGAAAAGTAATATTTACATGGTAATGCTCTAGTCATCTTCCTTTTCTGTATTATTTTATTGTTTAGAGGTATTGCATTGAACCCAGATTGAATTCCTTAATCCATATGCTTTATGGTTTATGATTTGAACCTGAGCTTAATCCATCTGATGAGACATGAACTACCACTGACCACATCCTGGGCTCAAGCATTTTTTTTCCTTTAAATTTGTTTTGTTTGGGGACCAGAGTCAGTTAGTGCTCTGGAGTGACCCCTACTGGTCTCTGGGAAGATATATGGTTGCTGGGATTTGAACTAAGGTGGGCAGCGATATTCTGTCTCTCAAGGCAAGCACCTTGCCCTCCTGGGATCATTCCTTGGCCTAGTTTCTTCTTTTCTATTTTTTTTCAATTTTATAAAAGAAATGCATGGTTTAGTGTTCTATTTGACTCTTTAAGATAAATTAAACTTGTGACCCTTTATTATGACACTACTTCATTTTCCTATTCACACATCTACAACTCCCACTTTCACCCTCAGCCCCAGCTTTCAATTATAACTCCAAGATTTCTGTCTTCATAGTAAAATATGAAACATTGAAACTGGGTCACTTGTTCTTCTTTTCCTATCTCCCAGTTCCAAAATGCTGGCCAGTTTAATGCAGACTGGCCAGCATCCCTCTTGCATCTGCAGCTGCGCTGGCACACTCAAGTCTCAATTTAGTCTTTGTGCTTTCCAGACATTTCCTGTAAAATTGACTTAGTCTGATCTCTCCCACCACTCACTTCAGTTTCCTATCATAATGCAGCCTTGGCCACAGTATCATTCCCTTGTACCAAGTGACTCTCAGAGGCCTCAGGCTTCACATTTATTACAAAGTTCAGGGGAGTTTTCCGCATTCAGCATGCTTATGGTAGAGTGGTATTTGCCAGGAAAGGCAGTGAAAAGGTATTTTATAATTGTAGTATTTTAAATATTACTTGAATAAATAAATACATAATATATAAATTATTTAAATAATATTTAAAATATTTAAATGTCAAAATATTATTTTGACAATCATTTAATTTATCTGATTATCTACCTTTAAGTATCAGATTTTGTCAGCAAGAGTTGTTAGAGAATAAATAATAAATTTGAGGGAAATAACTTTGAGAATAAAAGGTTGAGAATATGGTTAAATTCAGGAATAAGAATCATTCCACTAAAGGTGCCAATAGCCAAAGTCTCTATAGATAAAATTGACCAATTCTTAGTTAGAAACTTAATAAAAGATATGTTAATCCAAAAAATAATAATATACTTTTTTTTCCATAGTTTGGCATTTTATATCTAATAAGACTTTACACAAAAATATTAATTGAACCATATCTGTGTCCACAATTTGCGTTGTTTAGATTTCATTGTGTGAAATCTTTAAGGCATGAATGAAATATAGAATTTTATCAGGTAGTCCATAGGTAGTACTATGCAGTTTATATTGTAATTTTGCATATATTTTTTCTCCTCTAGTTCACTAAGGCACTTGTATTTTCACCTTTTTTTTCACCTTTTAAAACATTATACCACCATGATAGCAATTACAACGCACCACGCTTGGAGGTTTTGTGGCACACAGTGTTCCAGCACCCCGCCCTCCACCAGTGCCCATCACCCAATTGACCCATGTCCCCAATTCCTCCCCTTGTCGGGAGCTTTCTCTCTGCCGGGTCCCCGACAGTGCTAGAAGCGAAGTTCCCTTCTACCTTCAAGCCGGCGGAATGGATGAAAACTCCAGGAATCTGATGCAGTTTTTAAAAGGCTTTTTACTTATCACAGGTTCAGGCATACAAATCAGCAAAAGGAAGAACCCGGTGCTTAGGATTCCAGGCTAGAACCCCAGCCACGTGTAGGCCAAGATGGCGGCCACCACATGTAAAGGCCCTGTAAAAGGAGAAGAAGACAAGACTTCCAAGAAGGGTGAGCGCTCACAAAGGAGAGCCCAAAAGAAGCGCTAAGAGAGAAAACAGGCTAGTTTTTTACCCCCAACTCAGACCTTCCTCCCACTGTTATGGAAAGCAGGGAGGGTCAAATGCCCTTAGGTAATCCCTCCCCTGCACCTCACCTAGCCCTTTTGTATGCTAATGTTTTGAGCCAAGATCTGCCTGGAAATGCCTTTATAGGGTAGAGAAGGGGGTTTCTGAGATGGCATGTCTCTGTACCAAAAGACTAATACTAATGCCAGTTAAATATTTCTCCAAGCCTTCACAAGTCTCTTCTACTTCATTGTAGTTTTTATTTTAGTTGCCTTTGAGTATATCAGGGGCCATGCTTGTTTGCTTGGAAGTAAATAGCATTTCTCTCTGGTCTAATTACTTAGGGTCCTACGTGGCCAGGCTAATATGCTGGTAAGATCTAGCTAGTCCCACGATGATTGTGGTAGCTTGGGAGAATATTTAACCAGCTAGTACAGCATACATGGTCAGATAAATCTGCCACATTTAGACTACCCCCTTATCTACGAAGTGATTTTGCAGGCGGCAATTCAGAGCAGATGCAGTGGCCCTAGAGGAGTCCTGCAAATACCCTCCCACCGCCCTGCCTAAAGGCGGTTCTTTATCTCTTTCTCTTTCTCTCTCCTCTCCTCCTTCTCTTGCCATATTGGGGTTGCCTATACACTTAGAGGCCATCTTGCATTTGCCTGTGTTTAATGCTCAGTTCTATGTTGGTATCAGCCCTTTTGACATTTATTCCTCATGTTCCCCTCTGTCTTACCTCTGACTCCCACCGCTTGTGGTAATTTCCACTTTTTGGTAAGATCGGAGATATTTGTGGGGTTCATGCAAATAAATGCAGCTCTATGTCTCTCTCTCTCTCCTTCCCGACTAATTTCCCATCTCAACATGATCCTCTCCCATGTCCATCCATTTATGGGCAAATTTCATAATTCATTTTTCCTAACAGCTGCATAGTATTCCATTGTGTAGATGTACCACAGTTTCTTTAGTCCAGTCACTGCTCTCGGGCATACTGGGTTTTTCCAGGTTCTGGCTATTGTGAATAATGCTGCTATGAAAAATAAAAGTGCAGATGGTGTTTCCGCTGTGTGTTTTTGGCTTCCCCAGGGTAGGTGGTATATCCCCAGGAGTGGTATGGCTGGGTCAAAGGGAGCTCAATTTCTAGCCTTTGGAGGAATGTCCATATTGTTTTCCAGAAAGGTTGTAAGTTGGGTATTCCCACTCAACAATGTATGAGAGTCCCCCTTTCCCCGCATCCACGCTAGCACTTGTTGGTTTTCCCTTTGGATATGGGCCAGTCTCTGTGTGTGAGGTGATATCCTCATTGTTGTTTTGATTTGAATCTCCTCTGATGATTAGTGATGATGAGCATTTTTTTCATATGCCTTTTGGCCATTCGAATTTCTTCCTTGTCAAATTTTCTGTTCATCTCTTCCTCCCCATTTTCTGGTGGGGGTGACTGTTTTTTTCTTATATTGCTGTACCAGTGCCTGATATATCCTGGATATTAACCCCTTATCAGATGGGTATTGGGTGATAATTCTTTCCCATTCTGTGGACTGTCTTTGGGTCTTGGTCATTGTTTCTTTTGAGGTGCAGAAGCTCTTTAGTTTCATGTAGACCCATATGTTTATATTTTCTTCTAGTTGCTTCGTTAATGGTGTTTCACCTTGAAGATGTCTTTAGCTTCAATGTCGTGGAGGGTTTTTTCTATATTTTTTTTCAATGTACTTTATGGAATTAGGTCTGATATTGAGATCTTTAACCATTTTGATCTGATTTTTGTGCTTTGTATTTTCACCTTTTAAAAAACATGATTAATGGTGAATTTGATAAATCAAAGTCAAGATACAGAGATAACATCACTATACACAGGCCACCAGAAATGTGAGGATTTGTCACTGCCTTTCTGAGTAATTTGAGATGCTGAGCTACAACTCAAGTGATAGCCAAAGTATATATATATATATATATATATATCTATATATAGATAGAGATATATATATATATATATATATATATATAGGAATCCAGAGAATGTCATAGAATGTTGGGAATATTAGAGAACGCTTTACCTGAGATGGAGATCTGTTTAAATTCTTAGGAAGCTACACTAATCATAATCTGAAAACAAAGATTTAGGAAAATGAAAAGAAGGAGAAAGGGAGGGATAGAGTGAGAGAGAAAGAGAAGAGAGAGAGAGAGGAGAGAGAGACAGATAGAGAGAAGGAGATTACCAGTAGTCAAAGCAATCTGGCAGGACCGATGGATAATATAAGTAGGCAAGCTAAAGTCACTTGTCACTTGTCTTCCCGCTTGTTCATCGATTTGATCGAGGGCACCACTCATGTGTATTATAAGCTTATGTAGGTCATTATATTAATGACAGGTCCTAATAGAATCTAGACTGAACATTTGGTTTCCGTAGCACTTGTATAGTTAGGCTCACATTATGTGAGAGAGGAGACACAATCCATCACAGGACACATTAAAACCTGGGTGTTTCCTTTTTTTTTTGGGTAGTGGATAGACCAAGGGGTATAGGATGGTCATGGTCTTTCATGTGAAAAATAATGACAAATATTTCACAGTAAATTCATACAACAAAAGGTTTATATGCTCATAAAATAGATTTTTAAAAATGAATTGTCTTTAAATATATGTATTTATGATCTTATTGAATTAGATTTTCTATAGGTAAAAATATATGGTCTCTCGCCAACTGATTGGGTCCTATCTGCTTTATCCACCTATATGGAAAGTGTAAGGACTCTCCCTAGTTATACAATGAGGAGGGATCCCCAGCTTTGACTTCATTCTTTTATTTAAACACTATAACTTATGTCACATTTAGAATAGTGATAATGTTTATAGTTTTTACATACACAGTTACTACACCTCACCACCAGCAAAGTGTCCAAACATTTCAGTGTCCTTATGTTGCCTCCAAGATGTTAAATTTGAATTTGCAATTTAAATTCATAGCTATGAAGCTTACAAACATTTCCAAGCATTAAGTTCTTGTCAGTTACTTCCTTATGACCTTTTTTATCATATAAGGAACAGTTCTGAAATGGAAGTTTGCAAATGTAATTTTAATTTGTTTTATTGTCGATAATACCTGTGGAGATACATACAGTTACAAAAGTAAAACCGTTTATCTGGGATTTCAGTCAATGTGTTCCAGCACCCATCCCTCCGTGCTCATTTCCGACCAGTGTACCTCTGATTTCCCTCTTCCCCAGCTCATCTATGGCAGGCAATTTTCACCTCTCTCTCTCTGTCTCTCTCTGCTTTCTCTGTCTCTCTCCTTTTCCTTTTCTTCTTACATATTGTTGAAAAGAAATCCAAATAATTCTTTCTGTGCTGAAGCAAAAACAAACAATATTTGAGAACATTGTTTTAGAGTGAACATGTTATCACATTTAGCAATGGTAACTTGTAAGTAAGCTTTCAATCAATTACACCACTTTTCCCTTTCAAATTATTACGGGGAAAGTTACATTAGATGCTACCATTTTACAAGTATTATTATATTTTATATTAGACAGGGTCTGAATTCATGTTACATATTTAGAAATGCTAGGAAGGAGTAGAGATTGGCAAAAGGTTGTCTTGGGGGGATAAAGAACAAGCAACAAAGGATCAGGAACAAGGTCGAAAGAAAAACAAATAGTGAAGGAGGTGAATGGGCATTTCTGAAGAAACAAGCATTCAGTGACTTCCAGAGACAAAAACAACTTGTGAATCATGTATGATTTATTTTATGCTTTGTGTATTTCATTTTTGCTCTCCCTGAAATAAATTGTACTAATGATCATTTTAGCTTTTAAAAAGATGGTTTATGAATTTCATAACTTTATTTTTACAGGGAGGCGGGTGGTAGGTGCAAATGGAAGCGTTCTACTCTGACTTGAACCCTTGAGCAGGGTAGATGCACATTATGTGTGTGTGTGTGTGTGTGTGTCTGTGTAAAATGTCTTGTGTGTGCAAAGCTCTGTGTTTGAGACTCAATATGGTTTTGCCTTCAGTGACTTCCAGTTCTTCCTAAAATTCTCGAGTTCTCTGTTGTTACAGTTCCTCTGGACATAGTGTCGTGGTTCAGGCAGTGATGGAGCGGCAAATGACCACTTCTAGGCTTATATTCATCCTAACACAACTGGGGTTTCAGGACTGAGGTTAAATTTTGTTCAGAAAGCTCACGACTCATAAAAAATTTTTTTCATGGTTCTTTGAGCTGCACCCAGAATCAGGTTACTTCTGGCTCTGTGCCCTGGAATAGGCCCTGTGGGGCTTTTCGGGACCATATGAGGTGTTGGGGGATTGAATCTAGGTCTTTTGTGCTTAAGGCAAGCGCCTTCCACTTTGTCCTATATCTGTATCACTGTATCACTGTCTTCCTTTGTTCATTGATTTGCTCTCGAGCAAACAATCTCATTTGATATGCCAAATACCAAAGTAACAATTATAGACCTCTATTCTGTAATGGATCTCGTCCGTATCTAGCCCTAGAAAAGATTTTTTAGTTGAGAGAGTTGGTGGTGCAAGATACTTCCATTTATTCACTGTATTGTAGGTGATACAACTGAAAATTCTGTCAAACAGCTTGAAAAAACCCTTAACACAGTCCCCAGCAAGTAGTTTCTCTTACCACCTGGGACATTCTGGCCAGCTTTAGTGCGTGTTCGCACTTCAAACAGCTGACAACCTCAGTAACGCTGCCCTGGGGCCTCCCACCTCATAACCTGACCCTGAGAGTCTTTATTTTATTTTATTTTTTTGCATTTTTTATTTTGTTTATTTCTTTTTGGGGGAAGGCAGTTTTCTAACCCTGGCCCGCCTATCCCAGCAGAGCTCGGCATGAAGCCAGAGGAACCGCCACACAATGAGGCCGCTTCTATTTTTGACATACGGACTACACAGCTCGCCAGAGCTCCACCTAGCAGAAAAGCTGATCTTTCCAGCTTTGTACAGTTGTTTTTTAAGGCTGTGCAGTTCCAATACATGCACGAGATGAGAGGCAAAGAGTTTCACACTTGCATTGGCAGAGCTCGCAAGCTACCCTGTCGTATTTGATATGCCAAATACCAGTAACATTTATAGACCTCATTCCCATGATCTGAAGTAATGGTTTGAGGCTCTTTATGTTCCTGGAGCAGTTAAAGCGTTCGGCCACTAGTATGAGACAGGATGTATGGAGATGTTACTGGTGCCCGCTCGAGAAAGCAAATTGATGAACAATGGGGAGACAAGTGATACTTAGTTGATTTTTTCACATGGCTGTAGTTTCTTTAACTAGTCATCTGTTCTCTTCAAAAAATTTTGTTTCCAGATTCGCTAGTGCCCAGCTATATATCCACACGCGAACTTGCTCTTCTACTTTTCTCTAGGCCCACAGAATAGTCTTTTAGATGGTAGATAATCTAGTTCTCTGTATTGTCTATCTCTTTCTCTCTCTGTCTCTCGCTCTCTTTGCTCTCTGTAGTGCTGGCAGTTGAACTTAGAGTCTCACTTGCAAGGAAAGTCCACAAACTCTGAGCCTGTCCTCAGTCAACATTGTCATTTTAAAAAGTCACATAAGAGCAACATCCAAGACACAGAAACAAAGCAAATATATAGATATATGAGTGGATAAAGAAGTCATATACATATATAATATATATATATATATTTATTAGAATACCTACGATCTAGTAGGAAAGATGAAAACATGCAGTGTGAGTGGAACACAAGGATATTATGTTGAGTGATACAAAGGAAAAGGTAAATACTGAATGTTCCTCACTTGTTTGTATATAAAGTAGAATGACAAGGAAATGAAAGGTGTCAATGGGGGAAACCCTTAACACTGGATTGTAAAATGCAAGTGTCTAAGAGGGAGAAAATGGGAGGGAGTAAGAGCAGGCAGACTTGGAATAACGAAGAGGCATTGACCAAGGAATCAGACCATTTGGGAGTGTAGAGGTGAGACAATTGTATATATCAAAACGTAAGGATCAATGCTGCTGCAACCCAAATTAATTGACTTCCACCATAAAAAGAATCTGGCATGAGGTACTTGGAGTGGTGGGTTTTGGGGTTTTCTGTGAAGTGATGCTACAACTGGCACTAGTTGTGGGTTCAGTGTTAGAATATTTTATGCCTGAGCACCATTTTATAAACACCATTGTGAATCACGGTAAGCTAAATCATATTTTTTAAGATTCAATATTAGAATCCACAGATACTTACACATAATTTAAAAAACACATTGAACATTTTCAAATGAATAATTATGAAATAACCAAGGTAACTCCTAATTTAAATTACTGGAATAAATTCCACTAGAGTCATAAAAACAGGGCCTTTTAAATATATTTATAACAGTTAAATTCTGTTTCTTAATATTTTGAGAATTTTTTAAATCTATTTTTGTCAGGGATATTTGGCTATAACTTCATTTCTAGTGATGTCTCTGTAGCTTTTGTACCAGAGTAATGTTGACCTCCTAGAAACTGTTGGGAGAATTCTTATTTTGGAAGAGCACCAGAGATTTGGTAGAATTCACTAGTTAACTCATTGAGACAAGTGACTTTGTTTGGGGAGACATTTAATTAGAGATTTAATTCCACTCCTAGTAATTGGTATGTACAGGTTTTCTATTTACTCCTGATTCAGTTTTGGGAGTTCTGACTTTCAAAAATCAACTATTTTTTCTAGATTCCTTAATGGCATAAAGATTTCATAGCAGTCTTTAATCTTTCTATTTTTGTGCATGGTAACTTTCTCCCTTTCATTTATGATCCAATTTATGAGGTTTTTTTAGGCACCATGGTTTACAATACCATTCATTAATGATAGTACAATAGCGCTTTAGGAAGATGTAATCAGCACCACTCTCTCCCCCAGAGTGTCCACTGTCCTCCAACAAGGTCCCAGTCCCCCCTGATCCCAATTAAAACCCCCTACTTCCCTAATCCTGTTGACCAGCTTCATACCGAAGACGCTTCTTGTTTACTGTTGCCTTTGGCCATTTGTTATAATCCTATATTTTTCTTTATATAAGTGAGAGATCATTCTATGTCTGTTCCTCTCCCTTCTGACCAATTTCACTTAGCATGATACTCTTTTGATTCATCCATTGCAGCAAATTTCTTGATAATTGTGTGCACCACAGTTTCTGCATCCTTATATAGGTGGGTTGTTTCCAGACTTTAGTAATTGTGACTGACTAGGGCTGCAGTGAACATGGAGGTGTGAATAACTTTTCTGGATATATTTCTTGGACCCTTGGAGTAGATGCCAAGTAGTAGATCATATAGTAGCTCAAGTTCTAGTTATATTATTATTATTATCATTATTATTGTTATTATTATTCTGGCAGTCATCAGGGGACTATATAGGATACCAAGTATTGAATCTGCTTAGGCCACATGCAAGGAAAACGCCCAACCTGTTCTACTATCTGTCCCACCCACGTTCTAGTTTTTAAATTTGTGTTCATATTGTTTTTCAAAAGTCTGGAACCAGTTGATATTCGAAACAGCATTGAATGAGTGTCTCATTCTTCCCACATTTGTGCCAACATAGTTTTTTTCTTTTTTTGCTCTTTGTTTAGTCTGTTTGCCTCACTGGTGTGAGATGTTGTTGTTTTGCTTTGAATTTCTCTGATGATATGATGCACTTTTTTCTTATTCCTTGTGACCATCTGTTGTCTTTCTTGGGGGGAGTTCCTATTCATCTCGCCGCGTTATTCTTCATGGGATTGGCTTTTCTTCTCGTGAAGTTCTACCAGAGCTTTTTATATCTTGTGTTTCATCAGATGGGTGGTGGGCAAAATATTTTCTCCCAGTCTGTGAGGTGTATTTTTGGTACAGAAATCCTTTTTGTGAGGCAGAATATTTTTAGTTTTTACATGGTTTTAGAGACAGGAGGATTGGGTTGTGCAAGCGTAGACATCAGGTCTGTTTCCTTGCTTTTTATCAGTTGATAATTACATTGAGGAATTGTGCTCCCTTTTGTTTCATTATAATTATTTATAGTCCGTGTCCTTGCTTTTGTTGTGGCCTCTTTCTGTCTCAGGTCTCAGGAGACATCGGAAAGCCGCCTCCCAGAACGCAGTGACATGTTTGCATGTTGGAGAATCTCTTCCTCCCCTCCTTATCGTGGCAAAAAATTTACCTTGCTTTATTGATAATTCTCAAACTATCACAAAGATTGATGATAAATGCTATGTTTTTTTGTGGAGAAAAAGAAGGTATTGAATTTAATCAAGACTACTTTGGTTATGTTGTTTGATATGGCATATTCAAATATAGTTGTGTTGTTTAGGAAAATTAAAATAATAATGCAAAATGTTCAAGGTGGGTTAGAGAGTTAGTACGTATGCCTTGCATGCAGTTGACCTAGGTTTGGTCCCTGGTGCTCCATATGATTCTCCAAATCTACCAAGAGTAATCTCTGAGCACAGAACTAGGAGTAAATATGGCTGGCCCAAAATAACAACAGCAACAACAACAAAAAAAACACAACAGTAAAATATGGTCCAATGGGTCGTTTGCTTTGCATGCGGTCCCACTTGCTCAGTCCAGGACGGTGCATGGTCCTCTAGTATCTCTTCTTGTGGCTACCTCCAGAAATAAATATTTTTTTAAATTGCCTTCAAAAAGTAATAAGAGGGCCCTTTCAAAAATACTAAACTTAAGTAGGTAGAATTGAAGAAAAAATTAAATTATGGTAATGGAAGAAAATAGCTCTCTTCGATGAAGCTCCTATATAGAACTGCATATTAGGCTTTTGCTAAGAGATTGACAAAACTATTTTTGTTTACAGATCAT
This sequence comes from Cryptotis parvus, assembly GCA_021461705.1. NCBI lineage: Eukaryota > Metazoa > Chordata > Mammalia > Eulipotyphla > Soricidae > Cryptotis > Cryptotis parvus. The sequence goes on along the minus strand of JAJIBD010031154.1, from coordinate 5,600 downwards.
TTTAAATCTTTTTTTTTTTTTTTTTTGCTTTTTTGGGGTCATACCCAGCGATGCTCAGGGGTTACTCCTGGCTCTTAACTCAGGAATTACTTCTGGTGGTGCTGAGGGACCATATGCGATGCCGAGGATCAAACCTGGGTCGGCCGCATGCAAGGCAAATGCCCTACCTGCTGTACTATCTCTCGGCCCCAAAATCTTTTTTTAGATCACATAGTCTTGTCCCCTACAGGAAAGAAGATTTCATATACCTGGATAGAGAATTGAGAAAAATTAGGATTGTATTGCTTTGAGTTTTCTTAATGCCTAAAGCATTAAGATCCTTTAATGAAATGTGAAAAATTTTATTTTAAAACTGTAGACTAAGTCCTGAGCACAGTTTAGTGTGGCCCAACCCTTTCTCAAAAAAGAAAAAAAATCTGTGGAATACTACTAAATATTTTAAGACTATAAATTGTCTTAAAATTCATGCTTCTGGCATGAACGTTCTTAAAACACAAACAGCGCTGGAGTGATAGTACAATGAGTAGGGCTCTTGGCTTCAGCCAACCTGGAGAGGCATCCCATATGTTCCCCTGAGCACCAGGAGTATTTCCTGAGTTTAGAGGCAAGAGTAACTTCTGAGCATCTCTGAAAGTAACCCAAAAAAAAAAAAAAAGCAAATAAAGTATCAGTCACAATGTGATTCACCAAGTGTCTGAAAATCTGCTGATCTTGTACATTTAAAAAAAATATCACGACTAATAGCTAGGCAGTAAAGTAAGTAAAATCATATTAAATCAAGAAAAATATAAATTATAGCATTGTGAGTGTTGATATTTACAAATATATCTATTGATATGTGTATATAAGCAACAAAAAATAGTTTCATTTATATATTTTTAAAAAATATTATATAGCCTTATATTTTCAAAGAGAAATTATACTCTAGCAAGATAGACAAAAGAGTGAAGATTTGTTGGGTGAATAAAATGAATACTTTGCAAGGTTTTATAGAGATGATTTTAAATAGCTTTCAAATCTACGAGTATTTTATATAATTGGTTTCAGTGAAAAATGATAAAAATTAGACAGAGTAATTTTTGATTAATTTAATGTGATTTAAATGAGCTAATGTGATTTAAATGACTCAAGAATACTTCACAGAAAAAATTATATGTAGAAATAAGTGGAGAAAATCAACTATACTTTTAAAACACTTCTTTAATCAGAAGCAAATTGCTCATATAACTGTTCTAAATTTAAAGTAAATTAGGAAAGATTTAGGGGCATAAATGAATGGGATTGGCAACGCTTTCTCAAAATAAAAGTTTTGTAAATGCATGACAATATATTACTCCACTGATATGCAATAACAATAATTGAGGACAAGTCATCAAATAATGATGCAGGCCTGTATTTATTTATCTATCTATTAAGTTATATTTTATTTTTCATGTTTTACTTTTTCTCTTTTTAAAACTTTTATTGTTATACCTCATGAGTTATACAATTACAAAGATGTTCATGTTTGGGTTCCAGTCATACTATGTTCCAGCACCCATCCCTCCACCAGTGCCCTTTTCCCACCTCCAATGTCCCTGACTCCCTCCTCCCTCCCCCAGTATACCTCTATGGCAGGCCTTTGCCTCTTTTCTCTCTCTCTCTCTCTGTCTTTCTCTGTCTCTATCTCTCTCTGTCTCTGTCTCGCCTCTTTCTCTCTCTTCCTTCTCTTACACACTATGACTTGCAATACGTATATTTAGAGGTTATCATGTACTATCCCTTTGCCTACATTCAATACTCAGTTCTAGGCTGGTGTTATCATTTCCAACAATTATTAGCACACTGTACCCTTCTCTGTGTTAGCTAACTTCTGACTCTCTCTCACTTAGTGGTAGCTCCACAGTGACAAGATCTCCTGATTTATTCTATTTTTTATATCCCGAAATGAATGCAATCATTCTATATCTGTCCTTTCCCCTGGCTAATTTCACTCAGCATGATCCTCTTCATGCTCATCCATTTATAGGCAAATTTCATAACTTGCGTTTTTTCTAGCAGCTGCATGAGTATTTCACTGCAGATTTACCATAGTTTCTTTATCCAGTCATCTGTTCTTGGGCACTCAGTTGTTTCCAGTTTCTGGCTGTTGTGAATAGTGCTGTATGTAAATAAAAGTGCAGATGGTGTTTCTGCTCTGTTGGCCTCCCAGGGTTTGTTCCCAAGAGTAGTATTTCTGGATCGGTGGGAGCTCAAGTTATAGATTTTGAGAAATGTCCATATTGTTTTTAAAAAGACTGTGCCTAGTTGACATTCCCACCAACAGTGGATGAGATTCCCTTTTGCACCTTGGTTCCCTGGTTCCATACAGGAGCCATTGTTTAACAGATACACTAGGAACAGTTAGCAGGTACAGTTAGAGCAAGGACTGGAATATTTACATGCTGTGGCAATATGGTGATACACAACCAGCAAGCACCCCTTAAAGTACAGTATTACAGTCATTTTTTGAGGAAGTGTGTTTGGCTCTCTCCCCACTTTTCAGGTGGTGCTATTTTTATTTTTATTAAAAATATTTTTATTTGAGTTACAATAGATGATGAAGTTATTCATGATTGGGTTTTTGGTATGCAGTGTCCCTACACCAGTCTCTTCACTAATGGCAATTTTGCACAACCAATGTTCCAATTTTCCTCTCACTGCTCCAGAAGCCTCTCTCTATGAAAGGTACCTACAAAACCCTTGGGCCCCTGCTTCACAGTACTCTTTACTAACAGGGTTTCATGCATAATACTGCTTTTTAGTAGGGGAGAGATTGGTTATTTTGTTATTGTTGTTAACATTTATGAACACTTTAAAACTTTGCATATTATCTTTTTGTCAGATGTAGTGGTGAGGAAATATTTTCTTCCAGTCAGTAGAGCGTTCATTCTAGTAATTTCTTACACAGTACAGCTTGATTTGAGTTTACTTTTTGCTCCTTTCACTTGGCACAGATATTGGCACTGAAGATTTGGATCTAATCTTAAAGTCCTTTACCAATTTTGAATATTCCTTTGTGCATTCTATGAGAGAGGGATGCAGTTTTTTTTTTGTTTTGAACATAGCTAACCAGTTTCCTCAGCACCATTTGTTGAAGATACTTTCTATGCACCAAATTTCTTTGTCTAATATACCCGAGGGTTTGCTTCTGAACTGTCATTTTTTCCATCTGGTCTGAGAGTCTACCGTTACCCCAGCACTACATAGTTTTGAGTATTTGTAGGTTTATAATGTAAACTTGGGGAGAAACAAGTTTTCTATCTTTTATCCCCCAGGATTGCTTTAGTTATTCAAGGAGTTTTGCTATTCCATATAAATTTTAGCAGTTTCTGACTCATATCCTTAAAAAATGTCATGGTATTTTTTCACGGGATTTCATTGGTTCTTTATATGTTTTGGGTAAAAATGGTCATTGAAGCAATGTAAATGTTTCCTATCCATATACAAGTAATATGTCCTTGGGTTTCATTTATTTCTCCTAACAGCAATTTTTAACTTTATCTATACTTCTTTCTTTTTTTTTTTGGTCAGTTGACTCCCAGATATTTTATTGCTTTGAGCACAATTAAGGGATTTTTAAAATTTTCTCTCTCAGTCGAATACAAGCCCAGTCACTCGACTACGCAAAAAGGTATTTTAGGGATCACTGTGATGGGGCCACCTCCCCCACCTCAGCTCACTTCTACAAAGGTCTGGAGGCCCGCCCAGTACTGCTGCTTGGCCTCTTGGTGGGCACCAGGTATTCAGGTACAGGGCCAAGTCTCTGGCTGTCCTCACTGTGCTAGGCTGATGGGGCGTCTTGGGGTGGAGGCAGGTTTTGCTCCTTGGCCTGTCCCTGACAGGCTTCCAGAGATGAGAAAACCTCATGCGAACACAACCATAGTCATCCTCAAGGTCCGCTTCTGGAGCTGGACACATCCCGAAAGCGATATCTCAAAACCTAGTATGCACAAACGTGGGGGAGTCAGAGGCTAGTAAGACAGGGAAGGGAACAGTGTGCTGATGATCAATGAAACTGATGATACATGGAGAGCTGAGCATTGAATATAGGCAAAAAAGATACATATGATAACCTCTTTTGCATTACAATCCACAATGTGTAAGAAAGGGAAATGAGAGGGGGGGTGGGGGGGAGAAAGAGAGAAGGGAGATAAAGAACCTGCCATGGAGGTAGTCTGGGGAAGGGGAGGGAAGGGGAGACATTGGTGGTGGGAAAAAATAAATAAATAAACATTTCTTTCTCTACTTCATTGTTTGTTTATCTTTTAATGTCACACATTAAAATTGTGGTGTTCAATGATTTCATATCAAAAAGCCTGCCAATTTTATTTAAATTTTTTTCTTTTTTATAACACCTGAGATAGACATTTACAAAGCTGTTCATGATTGGATTTCAGTCATACAATGCTGCAGCAGCCAATCCATCCACTAGTCACATTTCCCACCACCAGTGTCCCCAGATTCCCTTCACCTTTCCTCCAGCCAACCTCTATAGCAGGCATTTCTTCTTCTTCTTCTTCTTCTTCTTCTTCTTCTTCTTCTTCTTCTTCTTCTTCTTCTTCTTCTTCTTCTTCTTCTTCTTCTTCTTCTTCTTCTTCTTCTTCTTCTTCTTCTTCTTCTTCTTCTTCTTCTCTTCTTCTTCTTCTTCTTCTTCTTCTCTACTTCTTCTTCTTCTTCTCTTCTTCTTCTTCTCCTTCTCCTTCTCCTTCTTCTTCTTCTTCTTCTTCTTCTTCTTCTTCTTCTTCTTCTTCTTCTTCTTCTTCTTCTTCTCCTTCGTCTTCTCCTTCTCCTTCTCCTTCTCCTTCTCCTTCTTCTTCTTCTTCTTCTTCTTCTTCTTCTTCTTCTTCTTCTTCTTCTTCTTCCTCTTCCTCTTCCTATTCTTCTTCTTCTTCTTCCTCTTCCTCTTCCTCCTCCTCCTCCTTCTTCTCCTCCTCCTTCTCCTTCCTCCTCCTTCTCCTTCTCCTCCTCCTTCTCCTCCTCCTCTCTTCTTCTTCCTCCTCCTTTTCCTCCTCCTTCTTCTTCTTCCCCTTCCCTTTCCCTTTCTTTTCTCCTTCCTTATCCTGCTCTTCTTTGTTGCCATCATTATCATCTTCTCTCTCTCTTTATCTCCCGCTCTCTCTCTCTCTCCCATATCTTTTACACATTGTGGCTTATCATATCACTTTTACTATATATATTGTTTTTAGATATATAAAGTATTGAAGTGGAGTATTGAAGGTATTCTAAGTATAATATGGAGTTATTGAAGGTATTCTAAATGGGTGGAGTATTGAAGTAGGTAGGTATTCTAAGTAGGTGGAGTAGGTAGGTATTCTAAGTAGGTGGAGTATTCTAAGAAGGTGGGAGCATTGAAGGTATTCTAAGTATAATATGTCATAAGAAAACTATCATAGTGATAGTTTGAATCTCTATAATATTCTACAATTTGTATCCCTATAATATTTCTGTTTTGCTTAACTGTATGTCAAAGACTTCCAATACTATACTGAATAATAGCATGAAAGTGGACATCCTTTTTAAAATTGAATCACTGTGAGATACACAGTTCCAAAGTTGTTCAAGATGGGTTACAAGATACA
>JAJIBD010031153.1:0-211940 GCA_021461705.1 Cryptotis parvus | reverse complement strand
TTTTTATTAAATGTGCAATGCAACACTAGTTATTTAAACACATTTTAATATGTCTTCCTTCAATGCATTGATATGTGAACACTATTCATATTCTTGTTTTACATACTCTTAACTTATAACGTTCTTTGTTTCTTGCTCCTACTTTTTATATTTTTCTCTTTGCTATCTAGTTTTCTTTGTCAGAGTAGTGAATGTGCCTTTTACAAGAGAGATGATATTATTCGCTTTTATTGGGCACAGCACTCAAACATTTGGTAAATTACTGACTAAAAAGCATATAAATGAATTAATTAATACTTCAAATATATCATGGAATTTGAAATCAGTAAAAAGAAATTTCAAAGTTCACTGAGGCATAAAACAATTTTTAATTATGTCTTTATACTTTCTTATTAGTCCTTATATTATATCAGAATGCTACCTTAGTTAAATGAGAAATCACTATGACAATTATCAAATTATTAATTTTCTTAAATTGAGTTTTAATGTTTTATAAATAAAATTATTCATCTTATTATACTCATATTCATTATAATGTACTTTCATGTTTTTAATTTGTAAAGTACACATACATAGATTAAATTTTGGTCTAAAATCAACTACCTTAATTAAGCTTTATTGGAACAATTTCTCACTACATAATTTTGAGAGCGATTCAGTATATCTCCCAAGACATAAATTTAGATAGTAGATGAGATGAGACTATCTGAGAAGTCTTTTTTTACTTATATTTCGTGGTGTCTAAATTATGGCATGTCAGAAATTTGATTTTTTTAGGACGTGATTCTTGGCTCCCTCTTGCTCTATATGTGCCAGTGTCAAACCACACCTCATACTACCCCAGAGTCTTAAGTCATTAGCAGAGTCAGATTGTCTCTTCCAGAAAATTTAGATTATACCTTTAAATGGGATGGATAGGGAACAGCTTCCACCAAGACTGGGACTAGGTCAGCCTATCAATTCAAAAAGAATTAGAACTGCCCATATCATAAATTCATTTGGGGTAATTTAGCATTATTTACAGCTTAACATTTTGGATAAGAGGAGCTCTGCACTTTCTACTGATGGGCCCCTTGGGGGAATCCAGAGCCATGACAGAACCTGGCAAGCTACCCATGGTGTATTTGATATGCCAAAAACAGTAACAATAATGGATCTCATTCCCAACGGATGGAGACGTTACTGGTGCCTGCTCGAGCAAATCGATGAACAATGGGAAGACAAGTGACAAGTGACAAGTTGCTTGCTTCAAATTTTTGAAGCATTCTAAAAATTGCTTATTTCAACAGATTATACCTTACACCTTAATTCTCACCTGGGTTGAATCGCTGTTTGTTGTTAGGGAGTTTTATGTTAGAAAGAAACAGTGATCTCTCTAACATTTTAGAACCCATTGCATTTCATGATCTTTATTTAGCTATTTTAATTTTTGTTCTCATTTTTCCTTTTATTGGAACTGAGGCCTTCCACACTGAGTACCAGATGTCTAGTGGATTATATAGTGATAGTATGTGTCTTGATGACAGAGCAGTGCCACACTTTAGTTACCAAGAGACCTATTCTGTTGTTGCTTTTACAATTGAACATTTGGATTGGCATTTGAGGTGGAACAAATTTTGCTAGTATGGGGTTTCATAATTCACTGATTATTTTCATTGCCAATAAAATATTACAAAACACAAAAAAATGGAGAAATCATGGTGCATACTAGACTTTCTATACAAATTTCCCAAGTGTTTTTCCTAATAATATTTTATTTTGTTTGGGGCTACATCCTGTTGTGCTTATGGATTTTTTCTTCCTGGCCCTGAGTCAGGGATCATTTCTCACCATTTTGGGAGACCATGTGGGTGTCCAGGGTCAAAACCAGATTGAGGGCCGGAGAGATAGCCCAGCAGGTAGGGCGCTTGCCTTGCACGCGGCTGGCCTGTGCCGGCCCGGGTTCGATCCCCGAATCCCATATGGTCCCCCAGCACTGCCAGGAGTGATTCCTGAGTGCAGAGCCAGGAGTAACCCCTGAGCGCCGCCGGTGTGACCTAAAAAAGAGAAAAACAGGTTGAACACATGCAAGGCAAGCACCTTAAGGAGCCATTTTGCTGGTGTTGGTGGACACCACAATGGCTAGTCCTGGAACTCCAGGTTTCTGCTAGTCAAAGCCATTTATACTACATTGCCTTCAAGTCAGGGCCTCATGCTTATCAGATCCCTCTTGTGCAGATTGCAATAGGAGAATGGGGGGCAGGATAGAAAACATAGTTTGATTTTTTGACTCTTTTGAAAGCAGTTTATTCTTATCATGAATCTATGCTAGCTTCAGAGTACTTCTCTTTTAATTCCCACAGGACTCCACGAGGGACTTTTTAGCATATGTAGATTTTTCCAGGAGAAGACCTAGTGGCATTGGATCCAACATTAAGTAAATAGATCAAAGAGTCATGCTAGCCTGCCTCCAGCTAAGCGGACATGGCTCTCTCAGAAATACTAAAGGCATAGCGAGCAATATTACTCTGGAATATAGACCTTGTGGAGGTTTGGAGATACATCTGACTACATGGTATCCATGGTTAAGAAAATATTATATGCTATTGGCCAAGTACTAAATCCTGAAATACTTTTGTTCTCAGATGTGATTCCCCATCTCCACAAGTGCCTTGCACAGGAGACTGAGAGGCATGGATTCAGCACTGGAAATTGGAATTTGTTTAGACCTAAGCTAGGTGTATTCATGAGTACTTGGTTTTGTCTTTGCTAAAGCCCTTCCAACTGGGCAGGAATTGTTTTTTTTCTGCTGCTTCGGGAGTAAGAAGACTTGCTTTTTGGACAAGAAACATTCGTCTTTGTTTTGGATCATGACCTGAGCACATGGTCTGGGTCCAGCCACGAATTGGAATTTTGGGTTCACCTGACCTTGGATTGTATTAGCAGAGTTTGTTTAATTATTGGTGATAAGTGAAATTCTTTGGGACTGTTTTGAACTTATGAATTTTATCCATCTGCTTCCAGCCCTTGAAATAAAAGAGAACTTGTTTCGCTTTCTTACTGTCAGGAACTCCAGCATTCCCCGCACTCTGGTACCAATATTTAACTTCTTTGTTTTTAATATTACCACTATACAATTTAATACCCTGTCAGTTATATTAAAAGCAGGTTATCGGGTATAAATAGAGTGAATAAGATCATGGAATGCATCTTTTCCATGACTCACATAACAAATGACTTCATAAGAAAGTTACCAGATTAATATGTTTTGACACAGACATATTTTCTTATTAATTATTTTAAATAACTCCATTGTAAATATCGAAGGCTAAGTTCATAGACTAGAGTGTAGGGAGCAACTGTGTATTTGCAACAGGTTTCTACTCAGGCAAATTCAAAATGCTAATAAAATGACTTTTCATTGACTTAAATCTTATGTCATATGTGTGTCAAATAAATGTGTTTATTCTTTTCAAAGTCCACATTAAAAACTCAGTACTAATTAGTGCTTTTCTTTCAAATCCATAAGTTTGAAAAATACAATTTGCACTGCCCAAAATGCAGAACTGCTACACCTTTCTCAAGTCATTTATGTGAAACAAGCGTTCCTTTGTATCCTCCTGGTGAAATTAAACAGAGTTTTCAGAATTTATTCTTCAGCATCATTTATTTGCACTTACATTTAGTCATTTTTTTTTATGCTAACAAGCAATTCCTGGGGTGAAATACTTTCCTCTGAAGGGCAGGTCTCTGCAGAGTGGGTCCTTGTAGGCTGGGTTTCTGACAAGCCAGGCTGGAGGCTGGATTAATCTGCTGGGTCAAGATCTTACCAGCTGCGGAGTGTGGATTGTGAAGATTGCTGCCAGCAAGGTGTGGGGGTTTCTCTGGGCGACTCCAAGGCTCCATCGGGATGGTGGACTCGGGTCGGAAGTTGCTCTCGTGGTCCATGGAATGCAGGGGATTCAACGGGAAAGCTGGTTTCTGCTCTGCCAGGTGTACCTGTGTCCAGCAATTATGTTTATGAAGAATGAAATAGTTCAGGAGGCCTCATTCACTCTCAATGGAACAAACATCTCTGAATGCAGCAGTTATGTGTACCTAGGTCGAGAAATCAACATGATGAATGACCTAAAACCTGAGCTGCGCAGGAGGAAGAGAGCGGCATTGAATGCCTTCAAAGGCATCGAGGAAATAGCTAAAAGGACAAAGAACCTCCAGCTCCGGGCACATCTCTTTGACTCCACCATTCTCCCTGCATTAACATACGCCTCAGAGACCTGGGCCCTATGAAAGCAGGATGAGAATGCTAATCGGGTCTCCCAGAGAGGAATTGAAAGAGCTATGCTTGAATATCACGCCTCACTCAAGTGAGAGAAGGGATCCGGATTCCTGACCTCCGTCGCTATTTCAGAATCAGGGACGCTGTCTCATTTGCCAAGGCATCGAAAATCAGATGGGCTGGACATGTAATGCGATTTGGAGACAACTGCTGGACTAGAGCCATTACCGACTGGATCCCACGGGATGTCAAAAGATCATTTGACCGCCCACCTACAAGATGGTCAGACTTCCTTGTCAAGACCCTGAAGGAACGGTTTGAGGCTCTTCATATTCCTGAATCAACCAGATGCCATTGGGCTACATTGGCACGTGATAAGGTCCAATGGAAATGTTACTGGCGCCCGCTCTAGCAAATCGATGAATAACGGGATTCAAGTGATCAAGTGATCTAACAAGCAATTATCTTGTCCTTGAATTTGTTAATGTTTTACTATGAGAATAATTATACTATATTAAATTTATATTCTTAATTTTAGCATATACATATGTTTTCTTTAATTTAAAAGGAGATACCTATTATTGTGTTATTTATATCTTATTTGCATTATTTTCCTAGTGTCTATTTCAGAGTTGGCATCATAGTTCTCTCAATAAAATCATCACTGTTTATTTAGCATAAGGTTCTTCCCAAGTTCTTTCACATTTATACATAGTATACAGTTCTAGTTCTTGCATGGCAGAGCCTGGCAAGCTACCCGTGTCGTATTTGATATGCCAAATACCAGTAACAATTATATACCTTATTCCCATGTCCTGAAGGAATGGTTTGATGCTCTTTATGTTCCTGGAGCAAGCAGATGCCCTTGGGCTCTACTAGCATGAGACAGGACATATGGAGATGTTACTGGTGCCCTCTAGAGCCAATCGATGATGAATGGGAAGACAATGATACAGTGATACAGTGATTGAAATAATACTCCTCAACAATATAGATAATATTTTTGAAATATTATTTTATGACTACAATTGTACAGGTTTCTTTTATAATTGCTTTGTTACATTTTTAGTTTGTTTTGAACCACAATAGTGGTAGAATTTAATATTAAATGTTGGTAACAAATTAATGTCCTAGGACGTATGGAGATAAAGTTACTGGTGCCCGTCTCGAGCAAATCTATGATCAACGGGGAGACAAGTGATACAAGTGAACAATTTAACATTAACAGCATTGTTAAAATGTTGAGTAGATGACAACTAAGTTCAAAATGTTCAATAAGTAAAAGCAAAAATACAGATGACTCAATTTGCACATAAAACTCAGTAAAAATGTCATGATTTTTGCAACAGCACTATGAGATATATATTGTGGCAAGCAATATAAAGTAAATTAATCAGTGCCTAAGGGGACAGGCTTATGGGATTTTTGGGATCCAGGAACTTTGATGACAGTAAGGGCATATTGGTGGGCAAGGATGACTGCTGGGCCTTCTGAAAGAACAGGGAAATGGGGTAGGTAGCCTATGCCTGTCTCCATGAAACACTGGTGATTTTAGCCATAAAACTCGCATACCTGAGTTATTCAATGGATGGAGCTCATTAAAGCAGTGAAATTCGTCCTTGAACATGGAGGTGATTGAAGAATGTGGAGCTTTTCAGCAATAGGGCTGTGTTTGGACAGCCGTGAGGTGCAACCATCCCCTCCAGGGTTCCCCAGCACAATCAGCCTGGCAGGAGACCAGAAGATCTCTCTTTATCTTTATAAATTTTATTAGTTTAAAAAAGAACTGTTACAACTATAAGATACTTTAAGTTAGTACTTACAATGGGAATACAATAGGAATAGAAATACAATAGGAATAGTGAATACAATAGGAAGATATGATTATATATATATATCACAATATATATATACCATATATATGTAACTTTAGGTTTACCTGAATTTTTTAAAATATAAATTGCATATCACAGGCAAGCTAATACAAACACACAAATACACACATACAACATTTTTCAAATGACTGTTGAGAATTCCAGATTTACCTCTGTTAGATGTTGTCAACTTCATTGACAATTTCACTGTGTATGGCTAGCACAAGGCTGTAATCTGTAAAAATTCTACAAGTTTAGGTTTAGATTGTATAGAATTTTCTTTATTTCTCTCTCTATATGAATAATACATCATTTATATACTACATGTATTATTTATATTATATATGTCATATCACTTGTATCACTTGTCTTCCGGTTGATCAACGATTTGCTCGAGCGGCACCAGTAGCATCTCCATATGTCCTGTTGCATGCTCGCGTAACCCAAGGGCATCACCTTGCTCCAGGAACAAAAAAGATTCAAACCATTCCATCAAGTAATTGGAATGAGGTAGATACTTGTTACTGATATTTGGCATATCAAAAACAACATGGGTAGCTTGCCAGGCTTTGCCATGTGGGTGGGATACTATATGTCATATTATATAATATATGTTACTTTTAAAAACCCTGAAACTACAATGACAAGTTTTCACTTGGCTAAAAGTATTTCTTTATATATCTGTTTTCCTTTCTCTTTCCATTTGATACTTTTAACTGAGGTCGTAATTTAAATATGCTAAAAGTATAAATGGTTAAGTGAAAGATACTCTACAATAGAAAATCATAATCCAGAATATATATTACTTTTCTTTATTCACCTTGCTAAGAGAGAGAACTGCAGTTCGTCCCTTTGTAAGTCAAAAACTCAAGCAAGCATTAGTATAGCAAGAAAATAAATTGGGTTTTTAGGTTTTTGATTTTATATAATAAAATATTAATAGTTCACAGGTTAGTAAAGTGTCAAATTAGATGAGCCTCTGAAATATGCTGAGGAACATTATTTCTCTGTGAGACATTAGTTCCTCCACTAGCTTCCCTTAAGGCATAAAAAGTCCCAGTGTTTGCTATCACTTCAGCATATACAAACATGATCCACCACCATCATTTACAGTGTAAAAATGAAAGTTCAACCAATTTCAGCTTGAGATTTTATTTTAGACTATTTAAAGATCACCACTTCACTACAAAAAATCATTGAAAATTTAATGTTCCCAGTTGATAATCCATATTTTAATTTGAATTTCCTTCTGGGGATGTTGCCCCAGTTTGAGCTGGAAAGCAATAAATTGTTGCCAAAATTCAACTAACATTCATAATATTTTGATGAGAACTGAAAAGTGTCACATTTGATTGAGGGTAATAAATAGATTTCACATGATGCTTTTGTTTGATATTTTCATTTGCACTTTCTTACATGTTTCCTCTCTATTTTTTCACCAGCTTTCAGGATTTGTAGTTGGGGCATATTTTGCAATCAAATAAAATATTGTTGTCTTTGCAGCAATTTAAAATCAAGCAGTTTTGTTAAATGGGAGACACAGCTTGTGGCAGCAATGTCACAACAGTGAAAACATCACATTACTGATGTTACTTGGTTTCTCATTAAGCTGATCTCATGAGCTTGCTTGATTTTTACCCCCACCTGATACATCTTGCGTGATTCTATTGTCTATCAGAAACATAAATTTGAAATAAACAAAGAACAGTGACTTCAAACTGCAGATGAGAAAGATTTTTAAAGGATAAAATTAAATAAACATTTCAAACTGTCTTATAGACATATAGGCAGAAAAAAGTAATGGAAAGAAAGAGCACCCGGAATATTGTTTCCAGTCTCAATTATCATACCACAGATTATATTATTAATATAATAAAATCATATTTTTAAAAATCTCCTTAATTCATCATGCATATAAAACATGCCAGTGTTATCTTGCTTAGTTTCTAAACTTGTAAAAATCAGAACATCTGTTTTATTTATTTACTTATCTCAATAAAAAAAATACTTGTGATACTAAGAAACACACATCAGTTGCCTAACATTAATATTTTTATAAATCATGAGCTTGTATATTTATAAGCAAAAATCTTATTGCATTAAATTTTCCTAAAATTATAGATATAAGCTATTATTCTATATTAAATAATTGTCCATGGCAATCATTTGGGAATTGTAGACTTATAGGGACAGGGATTACCAAAACTTGATGAACTGTAATAACAAATAAATTAAAGGAAGGCTGAAACATAGTTGATAAAACTAGTTTTATCAACTAGTCTTATATGTTTCAGCCTTCCTTTTAATTTATTTGTTATTATAGTGAAATTTGTTAGTTCACTAGCAGTATATATTGTAATATGGATATTGAACTGTTCTGCACAATTTTTCAAATTATGTTCTAAATAATTGTTCAAATAATCTTTTCTTTATAGAATACATACAATTTTATATTGAAATGTATATATTTTAGAAAAACTCATTCTTCTAAATGTCTTCTAATAGAGACATATCCAAATGTGAAAATTTGGAATATTCTAAAGTTGACATATCCCAACATGAATTTTTATGACCTTTATACTAACATCATGTCAATTTCTTTAATAAAAAGAAAGTGGATAAATTTTGGCACAACTGGAATTTGGGCTTAAGTATAAAAAATAAGTCAAGTCTCAAGATAAATAAGATTGAAACCTTGAAGTTTTACATCTTATAACTTCTTAATGACTGAATGAGATTTGGTTTGGTTCCCCTTACTCACCAAATAGCTGTAGTATATTTACTTCTTTGCAGAGAAGTTCCTGAAAAAGAAAGCGAGAAAGAGTTACTAGTTTTATCAACACAGTTCATCAAGTTTTGGTAATCCATGTCCCTATAAGTCTACAATTCCCAAATGATTGCCATGGACAATTATTTAAGAAATTCTTTTTAAATACATGAAAATTGGTACAACAAATCACTATACATAATAATAAGTAATGGCTCACTCTATGCCCATAAAAATATTCCACGAGTGTTCTCTTTTCTACTGATATGTCTTAGAATTATATTTAAGTCAGTTGAGATCCTGCAAAGCATTTTAGAATTTCAAATTCATTGTTTCATACTAACTCTAAGTAAAGTAAAAAGAAAGTCCTATTAGAGTTACAAATTCATCAGTTTTATTCACTTATTGGTGATATCAAGTTCCATTACCTAAAGCTCTAGACTTGCATCAAAACCATGAATACTTCACCTAGGAGTGATCTCTGAGCACGGAGCCAGTAAAACCCGACAACCATCATGTGTGTTCCAAGTCCCCCAACCACTCAAAAAATCCATTATTAATACTTTGCATTAGGGGTCAGAGTGATAGCCCAGCGGGAGGTCATTTGCCTTGCATGCAGCCGACCTGGGTTCGATTCCCGGCATCCCATATGGTTCCCGAGCACCACCAGGAGTAATTCCTGAGCGCAGAGCCAGGAGTAACCCCTGAGCACCGCCAGGTGTGACCCCACCACCACGAAAAAAGGAAAAAAAATACTTTGCATTAGAAACTAAACAGTTTTGTTACTAGTAGGTGACACTGGTAACAGGATTTGTAATACAATCATCAGTATATATTTCATAATGCTGAAATAACAAAGAGGATTAAATGATTTTTGTCTTAGGGCCATACTGATGGTGAGCTAAGGGTTTCATCCTGATTCTGTCCTCTGGGATCACTTCTGGAGTGTTAGTGGGAGGCGAAGGGGACATTCTTGGTGCTAGAGACTGAACCTGGGTTGGCTGTCTGCAGGGCAAGCACACCTTTATGCCTTACCATCACCTCAGCTCCTGAGTTTTTTTATATAGTAAACTCCTCTACTCTTCCAATTATTAAACATGATATTCTTAGACTTTTTAACTAAGAATCTTGTTTATGAATACTACTATTGTAGGAATTGATAATGATATGGACAATAAGAAGTGGTTCTGAGGAATATAGAGAAAAATCAGTCAAATTTTAGAAATATTCAGGGCATTGAATATTTGCATTGTTTGTTTTCTTTTAGTAATTCTCATATTAACACTAAACAAAATTGTCACATATGTAACTAATATGATAAATCTACATAGAATCTGTAATGCATACTCTGTGCTGTTTAAATATGTCATCAAACTTCATCAGAAAAATGTTGAGATACATTATTTAATTCACTTTATAGTTAAAACTCTGGGCTAGAAAGTTTTGAACAGATATAATATGTGACACATTTAAAATTCTAAGCTGGTTGTGTCTCAAAGTTTATTCTTTTACCCATGACACCATTTTTCTTCACTATATTCTTGCAAAAATGGTGCCAAGAATTTTAAAGAGTTTATTAACCAAAAGAAAGATTCCACATGCACAGACTGAAAATTCCATAGATCTATGCCTCTGTTTCTGTTAATATCTTCTCAGGTGGGTACATGCAGAGTAAAATTTAAGTTTAATAACACTGTCCTAATATGTTTCCAAAACAAACCAAAAAGCAAACAACATACAGTCTGTTTCGGTCAGTTCTTCTTTCCCACTAAAGTCGATAAGAAGGAAATGGGATAAAAATAAGAAAATCTCATACCACATATAGAAGAAATATGTTTGGCTTGCTTACCCTATTCTTCAGTTGACTTTGCCATAAAAATGGGATTGCTTGACTATTAAAACTACAGTGACAGTGCAGAGTCTAATTTTGTCCACCCAGTCTCCAAGTTCACTTAATCTTTGCTTCTTTCCAATTTAGCCTGTGATAGATAATTAGATAACTATTTCTTTTGACCTAAATTGGAAACATATAAGTCAAATCTCAGGGTTCATATTCCTGGTTTTTATCCTAACCTATCCAAACAAATGATTTTCGTTTGTTTTAGGGTCACACCTGGTGGTGTGCTCAGGGATCTCTCTTTACCCTGTGCTCTGGGATCACTCTGGAGTGTTAGCTGGTAAGTTGGTGGAGGAAAGTTAAAACTGGTAGTGGGATTGATGTTAAAAGCTTGTATGCTTGAATCTCCATTATGATCAACTTGGTTCTTCAGTTAAACACTTAAATTTTAGTGCTCAGATGCAATGCTGACTCACAGACATGGGGCAGAGCTGCTACCCTCTCTCCCTGTGCCCAGCCACTCACGAGGCATCCGGGTGGGATGGCGGGTTCTAGCCCTGGCCTGCCACCCTAGCAGAGCCTCGCAACAAGCCAGATGACCCTGCTACTCCATTAGGGCTGCCATTTTCCACATCCAGCATCAGAACTCCGCCAAAAAGAAGAGCCTATCACAGCCAGGCTCACCTGGCCGCTTGCAGCCAAGCCGATTCATCAATAAATGCTGGAGATCAGAGGTGACTACAAGAGTATGGCACTCGCATGGTAGAGCCTGGTAAGCTACCCGTGTCGTATTTGATATGCCAAATACCAGTAACAATTATATACTTCATCCCATGACCTGATGGAATGGTTTGAGGCTCTTTTATGTTCCTGGAGCTAGTAGAGGCCCTTGGGATCTACTAGCATGAGACAGGACATATGGAGATGTTACTGGTGCCCGCTAGAGCAAATAGATGATGAACAGGAAGACAGTGATACAGTGATATAGTGAAGATAAAACCAAATTTGTATGTTAAAATCTTATGTTTATATATGTCAACTTTGCTTGGTTCTGGCTTTATTTGGCATGGATCTTCACAGAGGAAACTAAGGTAAAGTAGATGATGCGGGTGAGAACTGATTCATCATTACTGTTGTCATTATGAGAAAATTTGGGGCATGGTCAGGTCTAGAGGAAAGACCCTCTAAAGACACATGGTGGGACTGTTGTGATACTACAGGAGGAAGGCACTTGTCTTGCATGTTGCTGACCAGAATTTGATTCCAGGAACCACATATGGTATATCCTGGCACTGTCAGGAGTGATTTTTTTGCATTGAGACAGGAATAAACCCTGAAAATGGCAGGACATGTCCAAACATTTCCCCCTCCATGCCCACCCTGCCCCAAATCTTTAGGACTTAAAAAAGAAAAGAAAAAGATGGTCACTTACGAATCAAAAGAAATTCCTCATAAGTAGTCAATATTCTAGATCTTAAGCTTATAATTAAAAATTATAAGAAAATTTAGTTTTGTCATTTAAATTCAGTCTCGAATCATCTCCTTTGTAATGTTTCTTCTAGCAAATTCATGGATGTTCCATGTAAATTTACTGTTTTTTTTTACTTCCATTATTTGAATTTCTGCAAAACACTGATTAGTTTGAGTAAAGTATAGTGAAAGATAATAAATTAATAAAAATGTTAACAATTATATGAAAATAAAAATTGAATAATAATTGTAATAAACTTTAATTCCATAAAGATGACTATTTCCATTTTTAATTTATATATAGTACATAACATATAACATGAATAAGGTAATTCTAATATAGTTAATATATACAAATTATAATACAGTATTGCAGTGATCAAACTTGAGGGTTCAATTATCTCAACTTGGTAGCTATAAACAAAAATTGTATGTTAATAGTCACATTTTTTAGGTATTTACTGAACTCAACTGGACAGCTCTTTTGTATTATACATGTGCTTACAAAGGGAAAATGGGCTGAAGTCATCTGAAGACTGAAGCAGTTTCAATTGTGTTTTCGTCATTGTTTATCTACATAGCATTTTATACTACGTAGGTCTTGGATTTCTCAGAATGATAAGGTCTCACTATTTCTACTTTCTAGAATTGTGTAGCCAAGATGGTTAAGTGCTTTCAACAATCCAATGCAGTTGCAGAATTTTTGCATACCTAATGTAAGCTCTTTGGAACAGTAATGAGGCTTGCTTATTGTCTTCAAGAGTGCGGGAATGCTAATGCTTCTTAAAGGAAGTATATCCAGCTTACACTGCCATAATCAAGTGTGTTAGAAGATATTTTGAGTTAAACAGAACAGAAATATTCTATGAAGTCTATGTGTCAGTAGATAACTATAGATATAAAAGGACTCACAGTTATCAACTTTCATATTATTGTTAAAATTTTCACTGGTTTATGATCTTTCGGTATACTTTACTCAAACTAATCAGTGTTTTGTGATAATTCAAATCATGGGAGTAAAAGACAAAGTAAATTTACATAGAACATTCAAAAATTTGCTAGAAGAAATATGACAAGCTCCAATCAACAACTACAGATATAAAGCACTAACAATCATCAACTTCCTCTTAAATTCCACCAGCATTTTTTTTAATTGGCTTACCCTATCAGCTGTTTGTTTCATGAGCTGAAACTCACATTTCAATGGTCTTAGAGACCAGTGCTAGAGCAACCAATAGAGCTTTTTACTCTTGTTTTTCTGAAAAAAAAGTGTTTTCAATTGATATGTGAAATAATTTCATATTTTAATTAGATATAAAGATATTTAAATGTTTACAGGGTTTATCTCATCCACAAGTGAAATCTTGGAAACGTAACGGTTTGGTTCTCATTTTATATAAAAAAAAATTTTAAGTATTTTTCCAATAAGAAAAGAAAACTGTTCAAGTAACTGATGGCTGTTTAAATGATGATCTAACGAAATTATGTTTATAAAAATATTAATAATACATAAAGCTAAACATTAAAACAGCTAAGTACCAGTCTCAATTTTCCAAAGTACTTATAAATTAATACTTCTACTTCAGAGGGGAAATAACAATGGATATTTTAAATAAGATTTAAGGTCATGGCCACTTGTTCATAAAATACTGTCTTAAATTTAGATGATTGTGGTCATTTATTAATTGACAGTGGAATATTTTGTGTTTGATTATGACAAAACAGTAAAAAGCTATCGTATTAAACAAAATTAGAAAAACTCAGAGTCATATTATATATATACATATATATACATATATATACATATATACATATATATACATATATATATATATGGATGCGTCTACTAATAGTGTGATTGACAAAAGAATTTGCAGGTTTTTCATAAATGTTTAATAAAAATGGATTGAGCCTATTACAGCTTCGTGCCATCAGGTTTTTCCAGTGACTGAGGAGGCATTTCTTGATAAGTGCTATTTGCAGCCACTTATAGCCTTCAAAAATACATTGGCTTGAAATTCATCATCATTTTTCTCCACATTCTTAAATGAGAATTTTTATTGAAAATTTGGTAAAATTCCATTTTCCATTTTATGAGTTACTGAAGCAATGAAATTAGATATTTTTCACTTGCACATTGTTTTAGGTGCAATTTGTTGTATTTTTATGATGAAGGTCATTTAATAAAACTCTAATGTGAGATTGTTCCAAAAAAGTAGAGTTCTTTATAGATAATATATAAATATTATTATTATACATATTTGTCTCTCTCTTTCTATATATATAATTATATATATATAATTTTACATATATTTTATATATATTTAAGGACCCATCATGTGACACAGTGGCAAAGTGATATGTCTTTTTTAAGCAAGGTATATGCCTTATAAATAATAGTGGCAAGGTTCTTGGTTCTTGGTTTGACTTGGTACCAAAAGACTAATAGCGAACAAAAAATTTATTTTATACTTTATATTTTCTTTTTTTTTTTTGCTTTTTTGGGTCACACCCGGCAATGCTCAGGGGTTACTCCTGGCTCTGCACTCAGGAATTACTCCTGGCGGTGCTCGGGGGACCATATGGGATGCCGGGGATCGAACCCGGTTAGCAGCACAGGCCGGCCGCGTGTAAGGCAAACGCCCTACCCGCTGGGCTATCGCCTCCGGCCCCATATTTTCAAGTTAAACATAAATAAATACACACAAAATGCAAAAATAGTAATTTTGTTTAATCAATTTATTGTTGCTAGTTGTTGTCTAGGGACAGGGTCATCATTTCAAAGGCTGGGATTGGGGCTGGAGCGATAGCCCAGCGGGTAGGGCGTTTGCCTTGCACGCGCCGGCCCATGCCGGCTCAGGTTCAATCCCCGGCATCCCATATGGTACCCCAAGCACCACCAGGAGTAATTCCTGAGTGCAGAGCCAGTAGTAACCCCTGAGCATTGCCGGGGTGACCCAAAAAAAAGCAAAAAA
The DNA here is from genome assembly GCA_021461705.1 of Cryptotis parvus. Lineage (NCBI taxonomy): Eukaryota > Metazoa > Chordata > Mammalia > Eulipotyphla > Soricidae > Cryptotis > Cryptotis parvus. Next base: position 196,759 of record JAJIBD010031153.1, on the reverse strand, counting down.
AAAAAATCAAAGGCTGGGATCATTGCAGTTGCAGATGTACTGAGGGTAACAGGGGAATGCCTTCAAAATGGTAAGTGGACACGCTGATCAATGGGCTACTCCTGATGGTGATGGGGTAGGGATCCATGCAGTTCTGGGGATTGAACTCTGGACATGACATATGCTAGACATATCCTTGGCCTTATTTCAGTTTAATCTTGCTAGTATCTATGTTTGTCAATTCATCTTATCTTATCTGGTTATCAATTTTATATAGAATTCAATAGGAATACATATTCATTATTTTTTATTACAGCCTAAGTTAACACTTTCAATACTCTATTGACTTGCATTTAAGCTCTGTTGGTGATGATAATTTAGGTTAAAAAGATATGTGATCTCAGAGAAATATCAAAAGACCAGAGCAATCACTTTGTATGAGACAGGTCAACATTCAATCCCCTAAACCTCACTTGCTATAGGTGAGAAAGGAAAACAAACAAGAACAGAAAATAGCAAGAAGAAATAAATGGTACTAAAATAAATGTGTAATTTGAGTATTTACTTTTTGTCATGTGTGTTAATGATTTGAAAACATGTAACTTTATCTGGATTCTAGGTCTAGATATTTTTAACTGCTAGAAGCAGATCATAAAACAACAGTGCTCATTTTAATTAAAATTAGTAACCATTTATTGATCAGAAGATAATAAAATGAAATTTAATTTAACAGTAATAAAATATCCTACATAATAATACCTTGACATAACAATATAAATATTTGATATATTTGCTATTTTTTACCCATCCAGTAAAAGTAGTGTTGATCTGAATTTTTCATATCCAAACTAGTGCTCCAATACTCACATTATCTCTCTGATAATATGCATACTGTGGATGTATATTCTATGAGTATTTTAACATTTAGTCACACATGCAAAATAACTTGCTGAAGGGGGTCTCAGGATCACTCCTGCTATGATTGAGAAATCAATGCAAGGGTCTTAGGATGTGGTGCTGTTCATGGATTGTTGTCCTAGAACCACTGGCCTTCAGGGCTGTGCCTGGCAGTGTTTGCGAGGCCTATGTGCTGCAGGAGAATGAGACCTGGTTAAAGTTTCAATGCATGCTAGTTACGTGGGCTAACTGCAATATCATCTCCCCACCCACAGGCTAGAAGAGTCTCTCTCAAAGTGTAAATGCCTTGGATGCTGAATTCTTAAAATATGGAGATTGCTTTGTATGAAAAACAAAGACTTAGCAGATATGTTTTAATTTAGGATTTTAAACTGAGGAAATTAACCTGAGTAATGCAGACAAGCCTTAAATACAAACATTTGATCTTGTATGAAAAACAAATGAAGACTTAGCAGATGTTTTTAATTCAGGATCATGAAATGATGAAATTAGCCTCAGTAATGCAGAGGAACCTTAAATACAAAAAATGTTCATCCTCTCTTATATTAACTGCAGTGTAAGGAAGAGAAAGAGAGGACTGTTTTTAAGATGTCAGTTTTCAAATTATCTTAACTGTCTAGGGAAATATCATATCACATAATTAAAAATATATTAAAATTAGATTTATCTTTTACTGTTTATTTTATTTACTTGTTTATACTGTCTTTCTTTTGAGAGTATGTGTCATATCTATTTGGAAGCAGTGTGGCACTTAGTTTCTTATAAATTCTTAATAAATATATATAAGCGAAGTAGTTAGAAAATACTGAAAATAAATAACTATTTTTTCACTGTAGATTGATTAGTATCCCCTGTAATAATGCTTTTCTTTTTCTGTACCATGAGTAGAAGAAGATTAATGCAGAGCCCCTACCTTAAACTCTTATTAAGTCAAAGTAATGAAAACTCAAGTTTAAAATAACTGGTAGCAAAGAACACACATTTAACATAGAATAACAAGTACAGTGATGTTCTGTGAATTATGGAGGGAATTATATACATTGACTCTATTCTACACTAAGGACTATTTATCCAAATACTTTAATGGAGCAATTCTGTCTTGACCACTTGATCACTTGAATCCCAGTTATTCATCGATTTGCTTCGAGCGGGCGCCAGTAACATTTCCATTGGACCCTATCACGTGCCAATGTAGCCCAATGGCATCTGGTTGATTCAGGAAATTCTTTCTATTAGAATATATTATGATTGCATTCATTAATGGGATATAAATATATACTAATGTTCTACTAATTGTGGGAAATGGTAACACCAGACTAGAACTCAGCATTGAATGTACACAAAGGGATTTACATGATAAACCCTAAATGTCTATAGGGCAAACTACAATGTGTAAGAAGAGAGAGAGGAGAGAGAGAGAGAGAGAGATAAAGAACCTGCCATAGAGGCAGGTTGGGGGGAGTGGGGGAGGAATCGGGGGACATTGGTGGTGGGAAGTGGGCACTGGTGGAGGGACAGGTGCTGGAACACTGTATAACTGAAACCCAATCATGAACATCTTTGTAATTGTATATCTCATAGTGGTATAATACAAATATATATATATATATATATATATATATATAAAAAGAATGCATCATATGTAAATGATGTAATAGCAGTATTAAGTACTACTATGACACAAAAGAGAGAAATTTATGAATATTAAGGAATTTTTTACTTACTTTTTTGAAAAAGGAAAAATATCTCCAGGAGAACCAGAGTTTGGAAAGGATCAGCATGGTAGAAGGACCAGGCAGTCTCTTAACACCCTTATGGGAAGATTTTCTTAATGCCTGGCAAAATATATCATTACTCAGAATATGTTTTTTCTGCATATTTTCCTTATATTATTCACCTAAGGAAATACATTTTGTTAAAAAAAAGGAACTAAAGTACCTGAGTAGGAGATTAATTATAAGAAAACAGACACATGGGAACCTTTTGATTACCATGTCCAAATGGTTTGTGTCCTTTGTATCATGTTAGTAAGTATATCACTTGACAGGTCAATATAGATAACTTGGAGAGATGGATCATCCCAAACCAAAGGAGAACCTGGAAAAGAAGTGCCTTCTTCACTTATCAGGAAAGTAAAAGAATCTGATCTTTATTTTTTTTTAAGAATCTGATCTTTATAGAGATCTTCTGATTGTTTGATTTTTTCTCTTCAATATCAAATCTCACGTGAATCAAATCATTTTCCAAATAACTGTAGAGTTCTTTGAAGAATATTTTGTAGGAGATGAATCTCTTTAGAGAAAATAAACAAAACACTATTTTAACACTTTTCTATCCTTATATCCCTTCCTTGTTATAATTCAAAGTATCATAATGTTGAATGGAAGTGCTCCAGCTGCTTTTAAGCCATTGTGATTATGAGTAGCTGTGAATTCATGGTCTGAGAGAAAAAAAAGATAAAGGTTTAAATCTCATTTGTGTGTTACACATAGAACCAAAATCAGTTCACAGAGGTGACAAATTATACAATAGTGGAATTCATGAGTGATTTCCTTTTCCATCTTAAGTGAGAGGAGGGATTCTTTAAGTTATGGATCAATTGCACTTTAAGACTCCTGAAAGCTTTGTTATCATTTTAGAGATGTAATTTAGTTTTGTAACTACATTTTAAGCAATGAGACGACAGTGCTCAGAAAATCCAGACGCTAAAAGAAATACTTTAATATTTAGTTTAATATAGAAAGACTATAAGATTTTTTTTTCCTGTTCTTTGGTTTATTGTGGTTAGCTTTTGTTTGTTTGATTTGGTGGCAGAGGTCACCTCATCCTAGTGAAAGAAAATAAAAAATTCATTCCTGGGGGCTGGAGTAATAGCACAATGGGTAGGGCATTTGCCTTGCAGGTGACAAATGGACCCCCAAGCACTTCCAGGAGTAAGTCCTGAGTGCAGAGCCAGGAATAACCCCTGAGCATTGCCAGGTGTGACCCAAAAAGAAAAAATAAATCATTCCTTTGGGTTAATTTTAGCTTAAAAAATTCTACACAATTTAATTTGTGTATATATATGACAAGATGAAAAAGAAAATCAACATTCATGTGTTAAATTCTGAAATTCAGTTGCATTTTATGACAAACAACCACAGTAAAATTGCATTTACGGTTGCAAATTGGAGCTTTACAAACTATATGAATTCCTAACTTTAGTTAGGGCAATGGGAAAGAAAGACATAGAAGTAAACTTTAGTTTCCTTTATCTGTGATAACAAAGTATCACAAGTGATTTAAATACTAATTATTTCTTGTCTGACTGTGGGAGGTCAGAAACCTACCAGCAATGCAGGGATGTCCTTGGTCTCTTCTGAGGGCTTGAAAAAGAATCCACTGCTTTCTCTCAGTGCTTGTGAAGTATTAGTGGTGATTTGGGCCACATTTTATTGTACAACACTGTGGTCCCCTTTAAATAGTGTTCTCCCTATGCTTGTTTTCCATTGTTCTCTAATATGTCATTTGTAATATTGGATTAGGGTGTTACTAAATCTGTGCTATTCCAGTAGTTCATTGTATCTGGAAATGGATGGTTTGGACCACACCTGATAGTGTTCAGAGCATAAATTTCTATCCATGTCTCTGCACTCAAGAATCACTTCTAGCAATGCTCCAAGACCCTATTTTGAGATTGAACTCGTCAGCCTCACAGAGACAAGAGTGGTACCCACAGTAATATGTCACCCTCTTCCACTCATCTTCACTTACAACATTTGTAATAACACTCTTACCCAAATTTATCACACTTGATGGTACAGAAGGTCATAAATTCAACATGATACATTTTGGGTGCTAGGTGTATTCTCTTTTTTGTTTAAAATGTCTTGGTTTTTAACTCCAATATGAGCAGACCTTGAGTACATGAGTGGTTGGAAAAGTATCAATTACCAAAAAAAAAAAAAAAATAGAACTGTTGAACTGTGAAGTTTTTATAGAGAGGGATATTGAATAACAAAATTTAGTCATTAAAAATTTAAATGTATTTTAGGTTGAAAATTGAAAATAAGGGGCACAGAAATTGCTTATACCACTGTCTGCATATCTTCATAGCTTTATAGCTTTCCTCCTTGTATTGTCATAGCAAATAAATCTATAGTGTCACCTCATAACAATCCAAAGACCATGATTTGCTTCTATTTATTCTTAGTGCTGTGTAAAGTGTTTATACAAATGTAGAATGACATGTGTTTTGGAAAAAATTCCTTTAGTAAATGTATCTTATAAAATATCTTCTATAACTCTGGCTTGTTATTCATTCTCTTGACATTGTTCCTTTTTGTTAGGCAGAAATTTTTGTTAGGATGAAATCAAGTTTATCAATGTTTTTATGAACAGTGCCTTGGTAATTTCATTTGTTACATCACTGTCAATGCACATTTTTCTAGGCTCTCTCCTTCCTTATCTGCTAGCAGTTTTAGAGGACTGCATTTTGATCTATGAGTCATTTTGAAAAAAAATGTGCAAGTTACAGTAGATCATAACTCCGCTTTAAAATACTTTTTTGTAGTTTTCAATACAATGATCAAAGCTATTTTAATTTGTATTCTCATTGTATATTGCAGGTATTTAGTAAATTAGCTTTTTTGTTCTGTCACGTTTTCACATATAATTTTAAAAAAGGTTTTAGAAAATATTTGAATTGCCTACATAGATTATCATGCAAATTTTGGGAAATTAGGGTTTACTTCAGGATCTGTGCTCAAGAATTACTCCTGGCTATGCTCCAGGGACCATACAGGATGCCGAGGATCAAAACCAGGTCAGTCACATGCAAGGCAAATGCCCTACCACTGTGTTTTTGCTCCAGCTACCTTGAATTTTCTATATTACTTGGAGGGCTATAGGATAAGAAAACTCTAATGTTCATTAATGCAAGAAATGCCAAAAAAAATGAGTGTAAAATAGGTACTCCTATTTTATATCTACTCCCAAATGGCTAAAGAAATATTGTTTGAGGCTTTCAGTTATCGAAAGTAACATTTATATAATATATAATATAATTTTTACATCTAATTCTATTTGTATGACTAATATTTAAAGATGAAAATAAACTAGTTTATAAATATTCCTAATTATAACAGTATATGCACCTTGTGAGATTGAAAGAACAAAATATATATTATGATATGTTGCTTTTCATGATTTTACTTTCCCTCTTTGCATTTTTATAGGGCATATTTGGCTTATGCTTAGATTGTGTATTGTAGGACTACAATGTTTTCTTTTAGCAAGTAAATGAAAGTCAAAGAACTATAGTTTTTATTTTTAAAAAGCATATTTGCTATATGATGTTATATAACATAATTTTTTTATTATTTTGCTTTTCTAAATGGCTCAGTGTTTCACAAGGGAAAAGAGAAACAAACTCCAAGAATGGAAGTAAATTGTAAGTACACAGTTTTCCCAAAATAGCTCTCAGATATTGTGCTGACCTCTGAAGAAATGTAAGATGAAATATTTTATAATATTACTTCAAAATGTTATCAGTTTCTTCGCCTACTTCTTGAAAATTCCAACAATATTTCTTACAAAATAAAATAATTCTGTTGGCTTTAATAGACCCCAATTAAAAGATTTCTAACACTAATCATATATAATTATAACTTTGCTTTTATGTCAACATATATTTTAGTAACTCAAATATCACAATGACTTAGTAGATTTATGTAAATTGATTTCTAGAATTATGATTTTACTTAGAAAACACTTGTTAATTCTCCCCAGACGTTGACGGACCTCTTGTTTAGCCTTTGGATATAATAAAATTAAAACTAGTTTGTTAATGAACTTGGATGCTCATATTTGCTCTGAGAATCCACTATCTAAATATTTAAGTATTTGCTTTTCTAGTCGTCTCTAAAAAGAGACTATGATTATTATGCATAATGGTTTTATTTATCAGATGTTCAGTTTGATTTCATTTTCTATTTTTTGAGGCCCCATACATTTCTGTTGTGATATTATCTGCTTAAAGTGTAGTATTTGCGTTAGTTTTGGTTTGGGCCTACATCTAACTGTGCTCAGTCGGGTATACTTGTGTCTCTGTGCTCTGCGGTCATTCTGGGAGAGGCTGGGTGACCGTATGTGATGCTGGTGATTAAGTCCAGATCAGAAACATCCAAGGGAAGCACATTGAGCTGATACTCAGCCCTTTTGAAAGAAACACTCATAAAAATGAACAATTAAGGCTATCACAGACCGGATCATTGACACCCACCCTGCAGCAGTTTTGTTTTCAATCCTGCCCAGGTATGCTGAACCAGAGACTCTCAGACATGGGGCAGAGCTGCTACTTCTCTCCCTGTGTCCAGCTGCTCATGAGGTGCCCGGGAGGCATGGCGGGTTCTAGCCCTGGCCTTCCACCCCAGCAGAGCCTCACAATAAGCCAGACGACCCCGCCCCGAATCCATGGGTGCCTCCATTTTCCACATCCGGATTTCCTCTCGCCACAACTCCACCCAGCAGACCAGACTATCACAGCCTGGCTTGCAGCCGCTAGCGCCACGCGTTCATCAATAATTGCTTTATTTAGAGGTGACTACAAGAATATGCCACCCGCACAGCAAGCCTGGCAAGCTGGTCGTGTCGTATTTGATATGCCAAATACCAGTAACATTTATATTAGGTTATTCCCATGACCAAATATAATGGGTTGAGGCTCTTTATGTTCCTGGAGCAAGCCGATGCCTTTGGGTTCTACTAGCATGAGACAGGACATATGGAGATATTACTGGTGCCCGCTCTAGCAAATAGATGATGAATGGGAAGATAGTGATAGTGATAAAGCATGTTTTATTTGAGGTAATAAACTGAGAAATTCATAGTTTATGATATTCTTGATGTTCCTTATTTTAATTGTAAAACTATATTTTTTCATATCAAACATATAAAGAATAATGTAAAAGCTTTAAAATCATTTTTGTCTAGGTTGAACTCTTGTTGGAACCTTAGAAAAGAAAATTAACTTAAATTGGATATAATTATTATATGTGTGTAACTATCAGTCATCTAGCACCCACTTTCCTTCTTCTGAGTAATGGTTGCTAATGTTTTCCAGCTTTTCTTATGTGTTTTTTTTTCCGAGCAGTTGACGGATTTCAATTTATATTCCCATAACTTTGTTTATGATAGTTAATCATCCAAGTAACCTAACCTTTGACAAATAGGTTTTGTTTTTCACAATTTAGTTTGTAAAAATCTTTCAATTACCAGGAGTGTGGGAGCTATTGCTGTTATAATTCCAAATATTCAGATAAATTTGACTAAGATAAATAGAGAGTGATATCATTGCTTTCAGGTAGAGTAAGGCTCTTACTCTTTCATCATTGTTGTATAGTGAGGATATGTACAGCTAGAAATATAGGTTAGATGTCTGAACACACTGAGAGGCTCAGTTTCTATTATTCCATCTTCTAATACTTTTAGAACCTCCATGCTTAAGCTCTGAGGAATAATCTCTTGAGTATTGTATGTCTGAATCATAAGCTAAAGTCAATGTAATTTATGAACATCATAGTACACATATACACACACAAACACATACACACAAGAATTGAAAAAAAAATAACAAAGATTAGGCCACCTTGCATAATACACAATTAGGTATATTAATTCTTGTATTATTTAAAGTAGTTTACTAATTAAGTTTCAGAATGTTCAACTTTTTTAAAATTTATAAATCTAAGTGACAAGTACATTAGTCAGAAACAAATGTGAAATAGTTTCTATTGGCAGTGATTCAGGAAGTGAATGCCAATGTTTCTTAACCTTGATTGCAATTAAAAAGATAAATAATCACACACAAAATAATTAACAGAAGGAGTAACATATTGTATGTGCCCAATCCGTGTGGCATGTGCTATAATCGTTTGCCAAAATAGAACACTTTTTAGATAAAGTTTTTAGATAACAAGCTATTATTGGTGAGCTTCTTGAAGTATGTTTCTGGCAAATTTCTTCCCTCAGTATAAAATGGTACCACTAAGATTCAAATGGAAAGATGTCCCTGAAAGTAATCAGAGGATAAAATACTGAAGAAAAAACAACACCTAAAAAATTAAGGATTTTGGAAAGATTTTTTGAATTTTTAATTTGATTACAAATCATGATATATTGATATATATTATATATGCATGTATTTTATACATATGTATATATATGTATATATATAAAGATTAAGAAATGCATCCACTTTATATTCCATAGAGACACTTTCTGGTTGTCCCGACAACACCAAAAGTCAATTTTTATGACAGATCTATACTAAACTTATACATCAAAGACTAATTATAAAAATGTGGTTTATTAATATGTACCATGTGCCTTGTAATCAACCATTCATGGATTGAATTCTTCTTATATTCAGGTTTTGTGTCATAAAACTGTGAGCATATCAGATAGCTTAATGTGTCATTATACAAATTAGAACCTATATAAAAATTTGTTTGCATTCAGTAATTATTATTGTAATTAATGATAGTTATCTAAAACTATTATATATACAAAGAGATGACTGACATAAGTAATTTTGTTCAGTGACTAACAACAGATAAAATATGGCAACCACACTCTACTTGTGAATTTGTATATATGGTCAAATTGCTAAATTCAAGTTTATGTCATTTATAAATATATCAAATTGTTCCCTTCTTATAGTTACTTTTATTTGTAATCTTGATTTGTACTTAGTTTTCAACCTAACCTAAGATACACCCTTTATCAATTGAGCATATAAAATCCATTAATCACTCATTTCTGTTCCTGTGTGTTTGTCATCAGATTTCCACAACAAACACATGTTTACAATCCCATGTCCCTGTCTTTGGTTTTTCTTTTATGACAGTGACTGAGCTATTTCATCTGTTAGCAATTTCAGGACTTTTCAAAACCAGACTCATTCTCAGTGTTCTGGTCAAAATATTCTACCCCAATACCCAACAGATATCTCATAGCACCTGTTAGAAACGCAAAAAAAAAAAATCTTTTACAGACTGAATTTATTGAACAAATAAAATTGAGGTCGTATTATAGATACATCTAGTATACTTGGTATGACATATATATATACATTATAAATATGTCTTTTTTCAAATAAACTACAATTTTTTACCATAATCAGGGGTGAGTGTAACTGGAAGAATTTTAACTGGTATGTCTCATTTATAAGACCACTTTATAAAATTAAATATCTGTAATTATTCCAATTCTGGTTTAACTGAATGATTGGTAAAGCAAAGATGAGTTTTAAAAATAATACACATCAATATGCAATTCACTTTATACACAGAATGTGTTCATAAACATATTTAGTTCCTATATTGATTGCTAAAATGACTTTCTTTTGAGCAAATTTGAAGTAGCGTATCATATAAGATTGTCAGTTGAGGCATTACCCATGGAATAAATGAGGCTCATTTCCACAACTGGCTTCCTTTTCAGCTTACAATTCAGTAATCAACAAGGGACAGACAAGAAAAACTGGTGACTCTAGAATACGAAAATGCTACAGTAAATTTTAAACACAATATTTTACTGACAATAATTTTAAAATTTGACATAATATTTTTATCCAAGGGAAAATCAACTCTGCTGACATGGAAATATCCTAGAGTTTGAGAAATATTTTTCCCAGAAGTTAAAGCTGAGGAAAACTTTGTAGAATCCTAACACATATAAACAAGAATATTATTCCTCCCACCTTCACACACAGAATGAACAGTGAATAAGAAATAGTAAATGGTAATAAAGGGGATGTGGGGTATGTGTAGGGAGAGCAGGTAGAAGGATTTTTTAAAAAGTTTCTTTTGACTTGCAGAAATTATTTGCAAATCCAAAGCATCAAAATAATTTTTATTTGCTTAATTCACTACCACTATCACTATCTTTCTGCTCATTATCGATCCGCTCGAGCGGGCACCAGCAACATCTCCATATTTGCTTAATTAATATTAAAAAACCCTTTTATCCCACAATTACAAACACAAAATTATAAATGTACATAGACTACTCTATAGACACCTACTATGAAAGCAAACCGTGAATCCCGTTTTTGTTTAGCAGCCTCATAGCAAAGATTCTGTTTTTGATCCTTCTTAACTCTTAGGCCAACTGTGCCCAAGACTATATATATATATATATATATATATATATATAACTACAGTTAATCATATATATATATATATATATGATTGATATATATATATATATATATATATATATATATATATGTTCCAATCACTGTCACTATCACTATCACTATCTTCCCGTTAATCATCTATTTGCTAGAGTGGGCACCAGTAATATCTCCATATGTCCTGTCTCATGCGAGTAGAACCCAAAGGCATCCGCTTATGTTCCAAACAGATGAAAATAAGTTTTGCTTCTTCTTTATGTTCTTGGAAATATTACCTATCTTCAGTTCTCTTGGATGTTAATTGATTGAAATGGTTTTATTTGGTTGTTGGACAGAGAGGTCAGGGGTTTAGACCTCATGACTTGCTTGTGTAAGGACCAGCGTTGATCTCTAGCACCACACACTACTCACCATCCTTACATTTTCCACATTCATGGCTAGAGCTCTGAAGGTCCTAAAGCCCTTCATTGTGTGGCTCTGATGATCCACAGCTTTTCTCAGCTCTAGCAGTGCTGACTTGATCACTTAGACTTGAACTCTGAGCTGTTTATATGGTTTTTTAATATCAGCAGGAGTGTCCTGGGCCCACTGAGAAATTCTTGGTACAGCAACCCAAATAATGTTTATTTTTTTATAAGCAAAGATGTGAAACATCAAGCCTATTCTAAAATTAACAAGTTTCTTTGAAATATTCTGTGTCAGTAAGAGGAGAATTAAATGTTTTAAATTCATTTCAAAAATGTAATTTTTCCATTTCTTTAAAAAGAAAAAGAAAAGAAAATTGGACAAAAGGTAAAATGGAATATAAAGGTATACAAAATTTGTGCCATTTTGTAAGAAGAATGCAATTGAACAGCTAATCAAACATCACTGAAGTTGAAACAACAAACCAACCCCCTCTTCCCAAATCTTAGTGTATCTTAAGGTATATACAAGGATATTTCAAGGGTAAGAAATTTATTGGCAAACTTTACTCTGAGGCCTCAAATGTAAATGCTCACAAATGAGTTTAGCTATATATATATATATATATATATATATATATTTTGCTTTTTTGGGTCATGCCCGGCAATGCTCAGGGGTTTCTCCTGGCTCTGCACTCAGGAATCACTCCTGGCGGTGCTTGGGGGCCCATATGATGTGCCGGAGATCAAACACGGACTGGCACCGGCGGGCCACTTGCAAGGCAAGCGCCCTACCCGCTGGACTATAGCCCTGGCCCGAGTTTAGCTATTTAGAAATCTATTGCAGGATGATTTAATAGCAAAAAGAGATGTAAAGATTATTCTGAAAGACAGAAAAACATTAGTAAGACACCAACCGGTGGCGAGATAGAGGGACAAAAACAAGAAAAGACTTAAGATGGAGACAGATGGAGAAAACAGGATGGAAAATATTATTAAACCAAGTAAGTCAGGGGAGCAGAATCCATAATTTTGAGCAATCCCAGAAATCCAGATATGAAAGGTATTAAAATTATTACAGTGCAATAAAGATTTTATAGCTTAGTTACTGACAGTGAAAAGAAAAGCGTGCAGATATTAGCAAATATATGAAATGCACATAAAGCAGAATGATGAAAATTTTGATAAAAGATAAATAGAATGATGCATAAGCTTTAATGTTTTTTACTAGAAAAGCTATATCTAAAACAGGATGAATAAAACCTAACGCATGATGATTATTCTCCATATACACACATTTAGGTAAATGGTCCTACCTCATTTAGGTAGACCTGCATATCTTTCCATTACTTAGAAAGGAACCAAAAGCACAACACATTTAGAACTGGAAGTTTTCAGTCACAGTCTGCTTAAATCTTAAGTGATTTTTAGGCAGTTCTCTCCCTTTATTAAAAAAAAATTGTGAGCCCCTCATTTCAGGACACTGTTAAACATACCATTGCTTATGTTCACAAAAAAACTGACCACACACAAGGGTTACTGAGTTATTACACCAGGTTTGACATACTAGGCACTGAGAATTGAACTAGAAGAAATGGACAAATGAAATCTTGGAGCTCTTCTTATATAGAGGTAGTGAGGGGAAAAATTCAGTGTACAAATTAGTGTAATTCTAAGAAAGTGGTGGTAGAATCTATGAAGGGATAATACGAAAAGATCATGCAAGCCTATAAAGCAAAGGGGATGGGGATGGAGCTATATTAGGGGAAACAGAATGAAGGCTTCCATGAAAATAGGTTCGATTGATATTCATGACAGAGAAGAGGAAATATCCAAGGAGTGAGGGATATAGGGTAGAATAATGGGGGCTGGGAAAATGCAAAAGTAAGGTCAATGAAAGGTTTCTGAGGTAAAAGGCCTGCCCTGGAGTAATCCATTAGCAAGAAAGCAATAGATTAGGGTGTAACAAAGGGAATGGATAAAAGGTGGAAGGTTAATCTGGAAGAAAAGGCTAAAGTCTATCATAACGGTTTTACAGATCGCATACTGGTAGTCAACACTTACACAGTTACATTACAAATTTAATTTTAAAAGAATGTGGGAAAGGTAATAGCAGGGTTCTAGGGCAAGTCAGTACAGAGACTTATTGACAGGTCACTGAAGGCCTCATAGATATTACGGAATTTAGAATTTAGATAGAGAGATGGCATTTTAACTGGAGATTTAAGATAAAAACAGGCAGAAAAAAACAACAACATGGAAACGAGCCTGAAGTTAGAGACTTGAGCTGAAAAATGGAGGCTTGTGAGAGCAGAATATAGCTACTCTCACAAGAAACTATTTTATTTGCCTTATTTTGTAATATATTACTTACTCCTTAGAGCATGAATTTTGGGCTTCAGTTCTAGCACCGTAATTTGCCAATTGTATTAACTCAGGCTTTTGCATTAACTGCAGTCCTGGTTTGCTGAGTCTCACCTGAGGCACACCACTCCCCAGCCTCCTGACCATGCTAAAATTTCAGGTATGCTTACTAAATAGATGAAACTGCACAATCCTCTGGGAAATTGTGCAGTTTCATCTACAAGAAACAACAACAATAAAATTGCTGTTCCTGGTTACCAATAGCAAAATTTATTTAACTTTCATTCTTTTTAATTCATGGAAGAACAATTTGACCCACACAATTAAACAATTACACCTTCCTTTATGCCGTACCACTAATTATATTAATCATATGTGAAAACATATGAGCATTTATTCTTTGGACTTTTAGGAAATTTTGCCAGACATTGATCAAAATGCAGTGTCATTTAACAAATATTTAAATGAAAAAAAAAGTTTATCATTTATTTTGTGCCATATGCTTAAGAAAATTTCCAAAGTGGAGACAGTCTTCAATCTTTAGGATATTTCACTCTGCTAAGGAGACTCATAAGCATGACAGAAACTTTAAAAATCAGACTTTGTTTCAATAAATCATGATATACATTAAGAACTTCATAAATTCCCACCGTTTCCTTCTTTTTATTGCTGTTCTTGTTGTGTGTTCTTGTTGTGTGAGGAGTTTCTCACACTTGGCTTTAGAGATCACACACTTTGATCTGTAAGTGCTCAGCTGGTTTGTTTGTTGCGCATACATACCTTCTTGCTGTCTCTGCTGTAAGTAACATATATTTCTTAGCAATACTCTGTCAAACACTTTGTTGTGGAATGCTGAGGATCATACACTCAATTGGCTGTGGCAACAAGAATATCTCACAGAAGGACTGTCTAGATTAAACTCAGTGTGTGGGTGGTGTCAGGTATCTAAGTTGCTGCAGCTCATTGTTATTGTGGCTACCATGATGCTCTTTACAGAATATATAAGTAGGACAGAACTTCATTTTCTGTTTATATATTGGAGAAATGAAGATCTCAACAAAAGTACAAAAGAGATCTGACACAATTTTATCTGAATTCAATTTCTTCATTTTTAAGATTTGATATTCAAATAAGCACTTTTATGATAATTTAGCCCTTTCGGAGTAACCAAGAATATCATAATCTAAATTTTATTGGGAATTTACCAAAAAAAAGAGAACTTGCAGGAATTAATCACAGTGATATTATTAGCTTCCTTATAGTCATTTTTAATGATACTTCACTCTGATTGAGGATGATTTTGTTATATAAAAGATATTCTTAATGTTTTGTCAGAGAAGATATACTTGATATGGAACTATTTTATGTGAGTGTATTTATACACATAGTGTACAGTTATATTTATATCTTAAGAAGCCATGAGTCTATTACTAGTCAATTTATAAAACTCAAGTTAAATTATGATATAAGTTAAAATACTGTATAATTTAGATATAAAATAACTACATAAGTTAAAAATAGAAAAAAATTTGGAACATAAACATTCTATGTAAACACAGATTCTGTCATAATAATAATACTGAGAAACTTTAGTTCCTCCTGAGAGTGTACATGGAATATGTGATATAAACAGATAGACAGGAAGGGTCCTCATGACAATGAAATTCCTAGGAAGTAAAAAAGACCAATAGTCCCAACGCTGTACAAAGCCCACCTTGTAGACAAAGTAACTAAGGCCAACAGACCAAGAGAAGGTTGGACACCCTCCAAGAAAAGTTCTAGCATGAGCAAAGGTCAAGAAAAGGAAAATCAAACAAGACTGTCTACTCCAAACTCTACTCTATTTGGCAACCGTGCTAGCAATGGGTTCTTACCTAGACAGACGCTCCACCTGGGCAGTTTGGGAAAAAAATTAAAGACCAAACTTGAACAAAGACAGTGTGTGTCTATGCTGCCTAAGCCCCTGGGCTTCTTTGCCCACATGGTCAAGCATTGGTGCCCAAGCACATGTGTTGCCCAGATCTCCTCTCTTGAGTTGTATACTGGAATTCTATCCACCATTGGAGAAACCAGCATTTTTCTTGAGCATGTAACTCTCTCTGCCTTTCTCTTCCTTCTTCTCTTCTTCAAAAAGCCTCAAAGCAAAAACTGTTTTTACTTCACAGCTCATCTACTTTTTTGAAATTCTTTTCTTACAAAAAGGCAAGGACTCTGGTGGCCTGAATAAGGCCTAGGACTGATCTTTCTTACAAAAAGCAATTCCTCACTCCAACCTAAGTCCACAGTTCCCTGAGAAATCAGATGGTTAGGATTAACTCTCTGTGCCACGCAGGATAAGTGGATCAACAGGTGTGGCTTGATGACTACCTAGTGGGGCTAGCCAGACTTAAGGTCCATGGTGTATAAGGGCTCTTATAGACTTTATCAGTCCTTGTCTTCCCAACTGGTCCTGGGGTGGCAAAGGTGCATCTGTGACTTTCAAGTCACCATCTCTTTCATCTCTTCTGGTGAGGTGTGGGGATTATGGTGCACTGACTTCATATGGAAGAACACATACATATGGAAGAAAGTCATATATTTTTCAAATGTAAATTTCCCCTAATTTTAAAGCCAAAATCTATGGTCTAAATTAAGCTTAAAATGACATAACAGTAATGAGAAGAACTTAAACTAAGCATGAAATATATGGTGGTGAGAAATTGTGTGAAGAAAATGGAAGGATTTAATTGAAGAAATAAATCTTTTGATATTATAATGATCTATTTTTAAAATAATCAAAATCAATGTTTCTCTTCTAGAGAGTGTTCACTCTGAACATGTAGCTCTCTGCTTCTGTCCTTTCACACAATTCTGGTATTTACTTTATTTGCTTGAGTGAGGCATGATATTCCAAGCATAGCTCTTTCAATTCCTCTTTGGGAGACGTGAACATTGTTCTCATTATGCTTTCGTAGGGCCTAGGTCTTTGAGGCTTATATTAACGCAGGGAGAACGGGAGAACGGTGGAGTCAAAGAGATGTGCCAGAGTTGTAGGTTCTTTGTCCTTTTAGCTATTTCTTCCATGCTCTTGAAGCTGTTCCACACCGCTCTCTTCCTCCTGCACAGCTCAGGTGCTAAGTCGTTTGTCATGTTGAGTTCTCAACCTAGGTACACATAACTACTGCATTCAGAGATGTTTGTTCCATTTCTTGTTTCTTTTAAGTGAGAAAAGAATCTGGAGTTCCCATTGACAATCAAGAATCAGGGATTCTGTCCATTTGCCAAGGCGTCTAAAATCAGATAGGCTGGAGGTGTAGTGTAACTTGGAGACAATTACTGGACTAGAGCTGTTACTGACTGGATCACATGGGACATCAAAAGATCACGTGGCCGCCCACCTACAAGATGGTCAGACTGCTTCATCAAGACCCTGAACAAACAGTTTGAGGTTCTTTGTATTTCTGGGCTACACTGGCATGTGACAGGGACAAATGGAAACATTGCTGGTGCCTGCTCGAGCAAATTGACAAATAACAGGATGTCAATTGTTCAAGTGATCAAGTGATTTTATTTTTTTGTCCTTTTGGGATGCTGAGGATTTTACCATCAGCAGCCAGGTGCAAGGCAAATGCCCTACCTTCTCTGCTATCACTCTGGCCCCTTCCTTCAGACATTTCTAATTTTTTTCTATTAAAACAGATTTTTTAAATTGACAGATTTTGTTTTCATTATAGAAAAAGGAATTTTAAATTAATTTAATAATATCATATAAAAACAAATATTTGTATAATCATCTATATGATTATTTGTTATATGATAGAATTTCATCAGTATTTAATGATTTTTAATTTATATTCATATTAATTAATGTTGCAGGATATCACATTTACTCCAAAGATTCTGAACTCCATTTTATGTTCAGATATTTGAATTTAATGGAATATATTTACTTTATTTTGAAGATAGTTATTATGAATAAGTGAAAGCAATGAAAAGCAAAAATGTCTAAACATGTGTCTGGTAACAACGTAAATAATAATTAGGATAGTAATAGTAGTAAATTTATCAAAAATTGTTTTAATTAAATTCACTGTAAAAGTTGTAAAAGATAAGTAGTGTGTCGGGGAATGCCGCCTGGGTCCCTGACAGTGTCGGGACAGAGGTTCTCTTCTACCTCCGAGGGCGCCGGGAGAACAGATGAAAACTCACGAGTCCGGTGCAGTTCCAAAAAAGGCTTTTAATAGTACAAAAGCTCTTCCATAGCACTCCAATATAATGAACAAACTTTTTAGCTCTGGTCCGAACTTAAGACCATACAAAGGGAGCCTAAGTCTCCCACCAAAGAGAGGATCTCACCGAAGCTGAGTCCTACCCAGAAGGAGCAAAAGGCCAAAGAGCAAAAAGCCAAAAGCAAAAGGCCCAAAGGCAAAAGTGAAGGGGCCTCAAGTCAGCCCCTTCTATACACCAAAGTAATCCAACCAGGAGGGTCATGTCAACAAAGAACTCTAAACAGAGTGTAGTGCCACACCCTGTTGCAGGTATAAACAAAGGTTATGCCAAGGACTAATCCTTTCTACCAAGATTATCTCTTATGTAAAACACTGGAGAGAGAGAGGGCTGATATAAAGTAATACATCTTAACTTCATGAGCTTCATGTAATCTAGATGGTACCCACAAGGTCCTTCTTATTATTATCTGCACCAGGGTGATTGTGAGTATCTTGTTCTCGTGTACTGAAAGGGGTCACACTCGCCTGCTTAGAGCAAACGAGTATGATCCTTCCTATAGTCTTCCTATAGTCTCAGCGTAGCCAGGGTGATAGTCTCCTGGTAAATTCTCACTGTCCCACGCTGGGTGCAGTGGGTATAAAGAGGAGCTGTGCCCAATCTAGAAAACATAGAAGTCTTAGTAGATGTATAAGTCAGAAGTTATTCAATCAAGGTGACTTCTGTAACTGCCACACCCTCTAGCAGTGTTTACATAGAAGAGAGGTCTCATTAGAATGAACCTTGACTTAAATAAGATTAAGCTGGGAGTGGGCAAAACAACAAAGCTCCCAGAATAGCTAAACCTGTCCTCAACAGTAGTGTATCATACATCATCTAATATAAGATATTCAATAAAAGTTTTGGTGTATATGCCCTTTAATATTGTTTTTGTTATACAACTCTTTGATACCTCACCATTTTAAGAAATGATTTCCACTTCAAATATATGTCCTCAGACTCAAGTTTTTATTTATTCTAAAAATAATTAGAATTCAATTTCATTACAGTTTCTAATAATGCATGAATTTGTGTAAAATGGTCAAATGGAATTATTTAGAAACCAATAACTGACTTTGATTTTAATGACAACATGAAAATTAAAATCATCAGAGCTTCAAAATTTGATTTATTTCTAGTGTTAATTTAAATAAAATGCGTTTTCTAATGTATAATGTGTTTTTTTATTTTCAAAGATAATATATAGTTGACATGCTATTTCGTTCAATATTAACGCACTGCTTTTTATTTTGAGTGCTTTAAGTTTCTGTGTTGGTGTTTTTGTGTTAATGCATTTTGTGTGTTTAAAAGTCTGTTATTTTCACCTCTAAAATGGTGTAGGAAAATGGAATAATTTTAATAACATTAAGTTTCTTTAAAATGTATTAATTTTGGGGCCTGGAGAGAGAGAGAGAGAGAGAGAGAGCGAGAGAGAGTATAGTGCATAGTGTACTTACCTACTTGCCTTGCATGAAGCATTCAAGATTTTATCCCTGGCACCCTGATTCTCTGAGTACCACCAAGAGTGATTCCTGAGTGCACAGCTAGGAGAAAGCCCTGGAGTGCTTCAATATGTCCCTAGCAAACCAAAATAAGAACATCATATATAGGCCTTAATAACCAATTTGTAATATATTTTTATCTAAATAAAAGCATATATGACAGAGAATAATGGAAAAGTAAACCACTTTTCAACAACGTATTTGGTGTTCTGAAGAATTGAGATTTCCATTTAATTAATGTTTAAGCATGTTCTGTTTTCACTCTAAATTAGCACATCTTGGAAACAATAATTATGATATAGGAAAAAATCCTTAGCCTTGTGAAGAGTTTGTTCAATGGAAGTGATAGAACAATTCTTCAAGAATTTTCAGATTTTCTCAAATGTGTATATATTCTCAGGAAGATTATTTTAGAAAGAGAAACATATTAGGTGAAATATATTGGGTCTCATTCTATATATGAATATATTTGGGTACATTTATTAAAAGGGCATGGGAATATTTCTCAAGATATGCCTGTTGTCAAGACAATTAGTAATTGAGCTAGTAGTAGCAGTGTTTGCTAGAGTGATATAATAAGCAAGATCCCAAACTAAGAATTATAAAAAGGGAGTAAATATTGTTGATTTGAAGTAAGAACATTTTATTTCATAATAGTCAGTATAAAATTTAGTCAGTAAATTTTATATCAGAGTAATCTTACCATCTCCGTTGTGTATTTTCCCACAGCTGAAAGCAGACCTATAGGAGGGAGCTGGATCCTACAATTGCTTATGTTCTGCCTGCGGAGTACAAAGAAAAAAAATCCACTATAGAAAGAATTGAACATGTGTATAAAAAGATAATTATAAAATTCAACCTGAAATAAAACTCAAATTATGAGGGGCATGGTGGTTGAAGAACAAGTCCACATGTTGGCAAATTTCTATAGTGCAGAAACTTGTTAGTAGTTTCTAATTCCCCATGGCATTGGCTGGGTGCTAGAATACTGATCAGAGAGTGGGATATTAAGCAACAGCTTGGAAAAAAAATATCACTATCACTATCTTCCGGTTCATCATCGATTTGCTCGAGCAGGCACCAGTAACATCTCCATATGTCCTGTCTCATGCTGGTAGAGCCCATGGAATGACCTAATATAATTGTTACTGGTATTTGGCGTATCAAATATGACACGGGTAGCTTGCCAGGCTTGCCATGTGGGTGGCATACTCTTGTAGTCACCTCTAAATACAGCATTTATTGATGAACTGAGCTGGGTTGCAATAGGCTGGTCTGATGGGTGGAGTTCTGACGAGAGCGAAGTCTGGATGTGGAAAATGGTGGCCCTCATGGAGTGGGGGATCGTCTGGCTTGTTGGGAGGCTCTGCTAGGGTGGCGGGCCAGGGCTAGAACCCGCCATCCCTCCCGGGCGCCTCGTGAGTGGCTGGGCACAGGGAGAGCCGGTAGCAGTTCTGCCCCATGTCTGTGAGTCTCTGGATCAGCATACCTGGGTCGTAATAAGTCATAATTGTGACTTATTGGAGGGGGAGTGTTTTAAGTAAAATCTTAGAGGCCAGCTTCATGAAAGATTATTTGATTGTGTACGGACTGCTAACTACGAGTGGAGCAGATATGAAAAGTAAGAGAGATGATCAATAGAATGAGGACAGAATAATTAGCAGAATAGTACAGAACTGTTTTAAAGAGAATAAGACATATTATGGACTTTTGTTCAGGAAGAACATAATGATGCTTTGTGATATGCTTAGGAATATATAGAAGCTAAGGTAAAATATTATTTCCTTTCTTCTAAGTCATGAAGCAAAAAGACAAAGCAGCAGCATGCATGAAAAAGTCCATGTACAGCCTAAAAAATGTAAAACATTTATTTGTTGATTTTTACAGTAAAAGTTTGCCAACCTCTATTTGAGCAGCAGCCAAGGAATTTCCTTCCAATTCTAGTGGTCTGTGGCTGATGGGGTTGGGTGGGGATGGAGGGTTTATGAAAATTCTCTCTTTTAGTCAGTTCGACTGATGCAATCTCCATAGGAAATAGCCAATTCCGCTACAAGAGAGCATGAAGAGAAGATTTGAGCGCACACACTTGAAATATCACTATTTCTAAAGGCAGAGTAGAATATTAGGGCAAAGATTATGAATCAAAGTGTGGGATCGATTGCAGCACGTAAGAAAATAAATTTAAATACAGAGATAATATTCAGGAGCTTTGATTTATCACTATCACTTTTTGCTAAGCTTGAAACTTTTGGGTTTCCTCATTTATTCCTTCTTAGGCAATCGTTTCCTTTTTTTTTGGGGGTCACACCTATCAATGTTCAGGATTTACTCCCTGGCTCTGCGCTCAGGAATAACTCATGGTGGTGCTCCGGGGGACCATATGTTACAGTGGGGGATAGAACCCAGAGGGTGAACCCGGAGGGAAGAGGGTGGCCCACATTCAAGGCAAACGCCCTACTTCCTGGACTACCATTTCACCCTTTCTTAGGCAATTCTAAGATGCATTGACCCACTCAGACTATATCAGATTCTTTGAGCAATCACATGTAGACAACTTGAAAGTTTATTAAAAGCATCAATTATCTGTGCAATATAATTTCTGTACCTGTTTATTAATAAACTGCGCCTTTTAATAAAAGTCATTATGTGATATATTTTTTACTCAATCACATTATGTGGTTACTCAGTTGGTAGGGCATTTGCTTTGCATGCGGCCAACCCATGCTGGCCCGGGTTCGATCCCCGGCATCCCATATGGTCCCCGAGCACCGCCAGGAGTAATTCCTGAGTGCAGAGCCAGGAGTAATCCCTGAGCATTGCGGGTGTGACCCAAAAAGCAAAAAAAAAAAAAAAAAATATGTGGTTACTAAATAGAACTTTGTTGTTGTTGTTGTGTTTTGGGTCAAACCCGGCAATGCTCAGGGGTTACTCCTGGCTCTTTGCTCAGGAATTACTCCTGGTGGTACTCAGGGGACTATGTGAAATGCTGGGTGTCAAACCCGGGTCAGCCACGTGCAAGGCAAATGCCCTACTCGCTGTGCTATCGCTCTGGCCCTGAATAGAACTATTTAATGGCATATATCTAATAATATATAAAATAGTTTATCTAACTATTGATTTTACATGTTGCTAGAACTGGCCTAATCCTGCCACCATATAGTTCCCCCAGCACCATTGTTAGTGAGCCCAAGAAGAAAGTTGGTGATAGTCTTTTAGCATCATTAAAATATATACTTCAGAAATAAATGTTAAAAGTAAACTTAAAATGCTCGAATAGTAAGTGGCCAAGGGAAAAGTTGAGAGGGATGGATGCTTGCCTTGAAAGAAACTGACCTAGGTTCAATTCCTAGCACGGCAAATGCACTGCAAAGCCATGCCAAAGTCATACCAAGAGTGATTCTTGAGGGCAGAGTCAAGGCTGAGCCCTGATCCCTGGCATGTCTGGTTCCCAAATCAACAACAAAGTAAAAGAACCATGATATGAATATGTCGTTATCCATGCGTTTCACTATTTCTCTTTAATATCAATATTTTTTATTTCTTCTTTGTCTGCCTTTTCCTCCCTCATTCCCTCTCTTCATATTACATCCATATACGTTGACATAATTAATCCTTAAATAATAAAACAGCATTTATTGATAAAGCATGTATCAAATTTAAGGAAAAAGCATAAAGTTATATTTGATAGCATATAAATATACTGTAACTACACAAAATGCAAGTCAAAAATCACTATATTTTACTTACTACATAAACTAAAAAATTACAATTTCCCATTGTTTTTCATATTATCTTCAGTTTCATATTTGTGCTTCTTATGATAGAATCTGTGCTAAAAATTGCTTACTTTTAATCAATTCATTTCTCTTAAATCTAAAAGACTTTCCCTAAAATGCTTTCTTTCATTATGTTTAAGCCTTAAAAATGTATACTAAATTTTTAGAATCTAATTTTCCCACATAACCTTTTATTAATTCGTGTTAAGTGAGGTGCCGGAGTGATAGTACAGTGGGTAGGGTGTTTGCCTTGTACATGGCCAACCTGGGTTCAATCCCCAGAATCCCACATGTTCCCCCCACTCCCCAAATACCTCCAGGAGTAATTAATTCCTGAGTGCAAAGCCAGGATTAACTTCTGAGCATTGCCTGGTGTGACCGCCCCAAAATTTTCTTTTAAGTGAGGTTGTGTACATAAATTTGCTATAATAATGACAATGGTAATTCTATCAAGCTTGTACCCAATCAAGTAGAATAACTAGGAATTGTCGTCAGGAGCCCTGGCCAACAGCCCCCAGCATGAGGGAAACCTAGATTTTTCTGGACTTCATATCTGAGAAAAGGATAGAGTAGGACCTGGGAGAAGCTTCTGCCTTGCCGCTGAGGAAGGAAAGATACCAACGCATCAGGGTGGGGGAAGGGGGTTCTGGAGAGCAGTTCCCGTTTAATCAGCATAGCTTAGGCCTTTTCTACAGAATTTTCCGGGTAGAGGGGATACAAAGCACAAATAGCATCCTGAGCCATTGCAGCAAAGTATTCAGAAAGTCATGCACACCCTGTCCTGTAAACACAGGAGTTTTTCTCTTATGGATGTAAATATTTGGCTTTCCGGAAGTTTTATTGCCTTGAAAACAGTCCACTTCTGGGTCCCACTCTTAGAGCCTCATGGTGGAAAAGAGTCAGGGCCCAAGATTAGCTGCTTAGTGCCCAACAGGAATAATAGCATATTTTTCTTAAGTCATCTTACTTTTGTATAATATATTACATAAATATAAAAATATGAAGAGGCTTCAAAGACAAAATACATTTTCTCATCATTTATCATATACTGCTTGTTTCTAACTTTTTTTTATAAATACTTAGCCCATTACTTTAATCAGAAAAGTAGTAATAGTTCTGTTCTGAAGCAATTTTCTCAATAGATGTGAATATCAAAAACTGATTAGCATGATTTATCCTATAATTTCCTTAAATGCAATGAAATATAATCATTAAATTTTCTGTACTCTAGTGTGCTAAAATTGCCGTGCATTCATCTACCCTGTAATTTCATGGTGTTACAATGTTATCACTCAATAGTGACTTACTAATTACTCTATAATTACTCTATCACTGAATAATAATTATCATATAATTAGAGGATCAATTTCCAAAGATTGAAAAAAGCAGAGCAATTTGAGTCATGTAAACAGTGATTGTAAACTTAAATATATTTATAAGATTATTCCTTGCATATAAAATAACACTAATAAGCATATTTTAAAATCCTTTGAATTTCAAGATAAGTTGAAGATTACATTCATGAAAAAAGAAATTGAACTGTGCTTATATTAGTGCAATAATTATTTATTTTTTTCTTTAAAACATTATTAATACATGTCGTTTGAAATAAATGATTTTGCTCAAGTGTTGGCATTAGTAATTAATAAATGCTAGTTGTTATTCATGGGAAAACCATATACCAATAACAGTCCAAAAAGAATTCCTCAAAAGTTCATGCATAAAAATAGTACTCACTGTCACTGTCACTGTCACTGTCTTCCCGTTCATCTTCGATTTGCTCGAGCGGGCACCAGTAACACCTCCATATGACCTGTCTCATGCAAGTAGAGCCCAAGGGAACCTGCTTGCTCCAGGAACAGAAAGAGCCTCAAAGCATTCCATCAGGTCATGGGAATGAGGTCTATAATTGTTATTGGTATCTGGCATATCAAATACAACATGGGTAGCTTGCCAGGCTCTGCTGTGCAGGTAGCATACTCTTGTAGTCATCTCAAAATCCAGCATTTATTGATGAACCAGTACGCACTAGTACTGAATAATGCAATTGCTTAAATTAAAAGAAAAATACTAGATAGAAAATAATTTCAGTTTCAAATTTTAGTTTCTGGTTATTGTTTTGCCTAATACATGTTGTTCATGTAAATATATATTTAGACATAATAGTTTTCATCAAAACTTTCAAATAAAACTTATAATTACTCAAAATACTGAGTGACTATTAAATATATCTAAATGGTATTCTATAATATTGTAATTGTTTTGCTTAAACTATAATTTTACTTATGTATAATTCTATAGAATCTTAGCATTTGTAATTCTGGTAATTCTTTAAACTGACTCAAATTTAGATATAGTGGGATATTCTTTGTACTAGAATTTTATTTTATTTATTTAAATTATTTTTATTGTAACACCGTGAGATAGACATTTACAAGCTGTTTGTGTCTGGGTTTCAGTCATACAATGTTGCAGTACCCATTTCTCTACCAGTGCACATTCCCCACCATTTATGTCCCCAGATTCCCTCCTCATTCCCCAACCTGACTCTATAACACATACTTTTCCTCCTCTCTCTCTCTCTCTCCCTCTCTCTCTCTCTCTCTCTCCCTCCCTTCCTTACTTCCTCTTCCTTCTCTTACACATTGTAGTTTGCCATACATACTTTTAGGGGTTATCATGTAAATCCCTTAGTCTACATTCAATGCTCAGTCGTAGTCTATCATTACCACTTCCAACAATTTGTAGATCACTGGTATATATTTATATCATTCAAATCAATGGATTCATTCTTTATCTGTTCTTTTCCTTATGGCTAATTTCACTAAACATGATCTACATGTCCATCCATAAGAAACTCACAAAGTATAAAAAGCACATACAAAGTATTAAGAGTGCATATATTAGTGCACATACTCTATTATAAAAAATTTATTTAGTCTTTCAAATCAATTTTTTTGGGGAGTTTGAGGAATAGTACAGCAGGTACGGTATTTGCTTTATACAAGGCCAACACTGCTTCAATCTCCAACATCCCATATGGTCCCCTAGAACCACAAGGAATAATTCCTGAGTATAGAGCATCTCCAGGTGTGACCCAAAAAACCGAAAAATAATTAATCAAGAAATATATATTCTTTGATGCTCTAAAGTTTTAATTTTAAATGCAAAATCACTTGTTTCACTTGGCTTCCCGTTGTTCATCAATTTGCTATAGTGAGCTCCAGTAATGTCTCCATTTGTTGGGTATGAGGTCTATAATTGTTACTGTTTTTGGCATATTGAATACACCACGGGTAGCTTGCCAGGCTCTGCTGTGGCTCTGGGTTCATCCCAGGGGCCCCAGTCTTTTTCTATGTCAGACCATCAACCATCCAGGGCCCTTGGGGCAGAGCCCTGGGTACAGACAAGATGTCTCCTGTTTGCCAACTGCAAACACAGTCAGGCACCGCAGCCACACCTGCAACACCTCAAGGGGCAGAAACACCTCGAGGGACAGCTAAACTGGGTACCACTTCATTTGTATCACTTCTCTGCCTGTTGTTCATCAATTTGATTGAGCGTGCATCCGTAACATCTCCATATGTCCTTTCACATTCTAGTGCAGCCCAAGGGCATCTGCTCGCTCCAGGAACATGAAGAGACTCAAAGAATTCAGGTCATGGGAATGAGGTCTATAATTGTTACTGGTTTTTGGCATATCAAATACCACATGGGTAGCTTGCCAGGCTCTGCCATGCTGTTGGGATTCTCTTGTAGTAAACTGGGTAGCTTGTAGCTAAACAGGGAAAGTTTCTTAATATTCAGTAATGTTTTTTAAGACAGCTGACACACAGGTTAAAAAGATGCAGGTTGCAATTTTTATTCTTTAAGAAATAAAGACAAAACCACCAATTGTATTTGATTATACCTCAGTTGAAGACTCTTTTCATACTTATGTCACAGTCTCTAAGTGACAGTCTTAGGAAGAACTTTGACGGTAATGAGGGTCATCCTTACTGAGCTAACTAGGACATATGGCCCATAATGCTTACAATGCAATGAAGCAAATCAGTGACTTGAATATGAGCAGTTTTTTTTCCCAAGGGAACTTTAAGAAATAAAGTAAATGTAAAAAGTATAGGAGATTTAAACAATGCTGATATACCTGAGTAAGTCTCTACTATATAAGTACTACTACTAAGATCTGTATAAGAACTAATAAGACCCTGGTAAAGATCCTGCAAATTACAAAATACTTAGATAACACAGGAAGCTAGGATGATTCACATGAAATATGTGTATGTAGAAATCAAATAGTGGAATTCAAATAGGAGAAACTGAGAATTTAAGTTAATAGTTCTTAGAGCCAAGAGACCCATCAATTGAGAAACAAAAACTGTATTTCATTAAAAAAGAAATATGTCAGCACCAAATGCAAAATAATTTGGTTATGTTGTGGAGCAAGAAGGTGGGAACTGATGGAATAAATACAGAGAGCTTTCTCTCATATGGCCATTTTTTTGTGTTGTGATAATTTTTTAGTGCAAGTAGTTGTACTATGTTTGCAAATATAGTAATTTAACATACTTTAAGAACATGCCATTAATTGTATACTAATTTTGCATAAATATTATACATTATGTAAAATATAATTCACTTGATCACTTGAATCCCGTTATTCATCGATTTGCTCGAGCGGGCGCCAGTAACATTTCCATTGGACCCTATCACGTGCCAATGTAGCCCAATGGCATCTGGTTGATTCAGGAATGTGAAGAGCCTCAAACCGTTCCTTCAGGGTCTTAACAAAGAAGTCTGACCATCTTGTAGGTGGGCGGCCACGTGATCTTTTGACATCCCGTGGGATCCAGTCGGTAACGGCTCTAGTCCAGCGGTTGTCTCCAAATCGCATTACATGTCCAGCCCATCTGATTTTCGATGCCTTGGCAAACGAGACAGCGTCCCTGATTCTGGAATAGCGACGGAGGTCAGAACTCCGGATTCCTTCTCTCACTTGAGTGAGGCGTGATATTCCAAGCATAGCTCTTTCGATGCCTCTCTGGGAGACCCGAATAGCATTCTCATCCTGCTTTCGTAGGGCCCAGGTCTCTGAGGCATATGTTAATGCAGGGAGAACGGTGGAGTCGAAGAGATGTGCCCGAGCCGGAGGTTCTTTGTCCTTTTAGCTATTTCTTCAATGCCTTTGAAGGCATTCCATGCCGCTCTCTTCCTCCTGTGCAGCTCAGGTTTTAGGTCGTTCATGCGTGTTCGATATGCCAAATCCAGTAACAAAATATAATTACTGATGTATATATATGAAAAGCATACAAAACTCTTATCTTCTTGACTGAAGCAAATTCATTGGCTTAACTGTGTTACCATACTATAAATACAAGTATTAAGAGTAAACTGAATGTAAAACATTCACAAAAGACTTATCAGATAATTAATTACTATTCAGAATATGTGAAGACCTCTTGCAATCAACAACAAAAGTCCAGTTTGAAAATAGGGGACACATCTTTTATTTCTGACTAAAATAACATAATTTTTTAAAAATATTTTATTAAACCACCATGTGATATACAATTACAAAGATGTTCATGTTTGGGTTTCAGTCATACAGTGTTCCAGCACTCATCCTTCCACCAGTGCCCATCTCCCACCACCAATGTCCCCACTTCCCTCCCCACTCTCCCAGCCTGCCTCTATGGCAAGTTCTTTATCTCTTCTCTCTCTCTCTTTCTTTCTCTCTTCTCTTACACATTGTGGATTGCAATACATACATTTAGAGATTATCATGTATATCTTTTCTCCTATATTCAATGATCAGTTCTAGGCTGGCATTATCACTTTTGACAAATATTAGCAAACTGTTCCCTTCTCTGTCTCACCTAACCTCTGATTCCCACATGTCCGTGGTAGATTCCACCTTTTTTTTTTAATTGAAAGATGCTCATGTAGAGTCTTGGTTCCACAGGGTTCTAACACGCACCCTACACCCAAACCCATTTCCCATCACCAATGTCCCCACCTCCCTCCCCCTCCCACACCCCAACCACCTGGAGGGTTCTGCATGTTATTTCTTTCCTCTCTATATCTCCCTCCCAACAAACTTTCCTGCTCTTCGTGGAATGCAGTGCACTAAGAGACATTACTGTTTCACTATTTTAGTGGACCGCTGCGGCTGCAAGCGGCCGCGTGACCTGGGCTCAAACTGATTTTGCTCTGTTCCTCTGGTCGTGGGAGGCAGTTTCCCAGCGTCCGGACAGCGAAAATGGTGGCTAGTGTGATGGGCGAGTCTCATCCGGCTGCTTCCGGGACCCCCGGAGGCGACGAGCCCACTCCCAAAGCCCATCCGCCCTCCTCGGGGTTCCATGGTCAGCCAGGCCTGGCGCAAGCCGAGCCCAGCCTCCCCAGCCATTTGCGAGGCCCTGGATGCTGGCCCGCTGGCAGCTCCTGGGCGGGGCCACCAGGCTCGACAAAAGGAGGGGGAAAGGGCGACCACGCCACCATCTGACGACTTCCCAGTGATTCCCGCCTCTTGGAGCCGCCTACCTGGACTCGAACTGGTTTTGCTCTGTTCCTCTGGTCGTGAGGCAGTTTCCCAGCATCCGAACAGCGAAAATGGTGGCTAGTGTGATGGGCGAGTCTCATCCGGCTGCTTCCGGGACCCCAGAGGCGACGGGCCCACTCCCCAAAGCCCATCCGCCCTCCTCGGGGTTCCATGGTCAGCTAGGCCCGGCGCGAGCTGAGCTCCAGCCTCCCCAGCCTTTTGAGAGGCCCTGGATGCTGGCCGCGGGGCAGCTCCTGGGTGGGGCCACCAGGCTCGACAAAATGGAGGGGGGAAAGGGCGACCACGCCACCATCTGACGACTTCCCAGTGATTCCCACCTCTTGGAGCCTCCTACCTGTGCTTGAACGGGGACACATCTTTAAGAAGTTTAAACAGCAAGCCAGAAGTAAAAAAGTTTAAAATTTGGAAGGCATGACAGATATTGGTTGAAAATATTTGTCAATGTGCTGAGATAGATAGCTCCATGAGCTGAAGCATAATTTGCAGTCAGAAGTCCAGGTTTGACCCCTGCATTACATAAACCGAGCACCCCCTGGTGAGCCCCAAGTACTGAGTCAGGAATTGCCCCCAATCTTCCTTTTTTGTGTCAGAGGTTGTGCCTCTGACAAAAAAGGTACC
This sequence comes from Cryptotis parvus, assembly GCA_021461705.1. Taxonomy (NCBI): domain Eukaryota; kingdom Metazoa; phylum Chordata; class Mammalia; order Eulipotyphla; family Soricidae; genus Cryptotis; species Cryptotis parvus. The sequence continues at coordinate 166,217 of JAJIBD010031153.1, read as the reverse complement.
TGTAAAACATACATCTGTATTACTAAAAATCTTTCTTTTATAATATATATATATATATATATATATATATATATATATATATATATATATATATATATACTTTTCCCAGATAAAGGACATTTTGTAATTCTATAACAACAAGAAGCAAATACTTAAGAGCTGACAAATATTTGAGCACTTCTCCAAGTGTAAAAGCGGTAGTAAAGAAAGAAGCATATTGTTATTACTCACCAAGGAAAAGCAATTTACAATGAGATATTACAAACACATTAAAAAGACTGACATAAAAGATTTGAAAATTGAGTAACACCAAACATGTGAAAGAAGGAAAACACTCATACATAACTATGAGAAAACCAACTACTCTGGCATTTAATTCTAAAGTTATATACACACTCATCAGTTGACCAAACAACCTATTCAGTTTTATTTTCCCATTATTATGTATATCTATACAAAGACTTACATGCTAATTTTCTCAGCAACTTAGTGTGCAATAGTTATTAAGGAAAAGCAGAGTCTTCTGGAAAATCAATAAACATATTTTGATAGTTATTGATTTATAAATTGACAAAAATTTTGCAATTCTATGACAATGGAACTATAGTCAACAATGTAAAAAGGAAAAATATGATGTCTCAGAGATTTACAATACATTTTTTAAAAAGCAAGATAAAGAAATTTTATATTATTGTCTTTATATGGCATTTTGTATCAGTTGATAATAACAGTATGTCATTTACTACTTGGGTGCTAGCTGAGGATTTATCATTGATTTTAGAGAAGAATAAGTAAACATTTGTAGCTACATCAATAGCATCTACTTTCTGGTTTGTTGTTGATATGACCAAAGATGTTTGTGCAATATATTTAACTAATATTTGAAATAAGTAAAAGTAATCAAAAGAAGTTATAAACTATAATTTATTAACATAAAAATATTGGCCTAACTTAGGCATCTATACATGCTGAGTTGTTCTATATATCTACATAATGTCCTGATCTGTGGTAATTTGCTGAAGAGATTTGGATAGCAAACTGAATTATTTAATCAACAATTTATGATAATTAGGCTGCATGAGGAAGAAGTTGTTAGCCTTTAACCTTACTATTATAGTAAAGGTGGACTACAAAGAGTTTGCTTATTTAAAACCTGTAGCATTGGAGGCCGGAGCAATAGTCCAGCAGGTAGGGCATTTGCCTTGCACACGGCTGGCCCATGCCAGCCCATGCCGGCCCGGGTTCAATCCCCGGCATCCCATATGGTCCCTGGAGCAATGCCAGGAGTAATTCCTGAATGCAGAGCCAGGAGAAACCCCTGAACATTGACGGTGTGACCCCCAAAAAAGTAAAAACCTGTGAGATGGACTTTTTTTTTTAGAAATCCAATTGTTATGAATATTCTGGAATAGCTCTGAATATTGAGAAAAAAAATCCTACAGATTCCTGCAACAACAAAAAAACACAGTCCCAGACAATAATAATAATAATAATAATAATAACAAAATTACAGAAACATATTTATGTCACAGTTTGGAATTATGCTGCTGATCATATAGTAGTTGACATGGAGAAAATTTTGTAACCTTTCCAGACAGAATGAAATGCTGCTTGCCATCTGATCTAGGAGATCTAATAAATCCCTTGTGTTTCTAATCCTATCCTGTCTCCTGATTTTCAGAATACTTAAACTCTACAGCATGATGACTCCAAAAAAGGAATCTTCCTTGTAGGTTAAGTACTTTGCTGTTCTGGTGCTTTCCCTGGACGCTCCTATATTTCAGTATGAGACACTCTCTGCTTGTTTTGCTGTATTTGTTCTTTCCTTCACAAGCTTTAGATCTATGTTGGTATCTGGACATTCCTCCACACACTGTTCCACTAAAATTTTTGAAGATTTTATCTTCCAATAGTTTTGCACTCTTAACCCAGTATCCACTTACATTCAGATTTCAAAAACATCCATATAAGATTTATATAAATTGCTCAGATAAATTTTACTTATAAAAATATACTATGAAAACACTTATCTATTTTATTTTTGAAATGATAAACAGAATTAGAAATGTGTGAAGTAAAATCTAAGAAATAAAAAGCAATGAATTACACACACAAAACTTGAATAAATTTCAGGGATACAATGTAGATTCTGAAAAACAGTCTTGAACTAAAGAATGTACTTCGTTCTATCTGTGTGATTTTCCATAAGAGTAAGATAATTCATAGATGCAAAAGATAGGTGGTTGCATAAAACCATGCAAGGATGGGATTGATTAGGATTAACTATCATGCATTTCATGGGAGTTATTTTAGATAGTGAAAATATTCTATATATGAATTAGGGATTTATAAGTTTATGTATTCTTAAAATATATTAAAATATAATTTTACCTAAATAAGTATTTTATTGGTTTATTTATTTTGTAGAGTATGTTTCTTTTTTTTTTTTTTTTTTTTTTGCTTTTTTGGGTCACACCCGCGATGCTCAGGGGTTACTCCTGGCTCTGCACTCAGGAATCACTCCTGGTGGTGCTCGGGGACCATATGGGATGCCGGGATCGACCCGGGCGGACATGGGCCGGCCGCGTGCAAGGCAAACGCCCTATCCGCTGGGCTATCGCTCCGGCCCCCTGTAGAGTATGTTTCAAGGCAGATAATGGTTCAGAGCAGTGTGTAAATTTTTTGTGTAAAGATACAGACAAACTCAACTTATACACACTATTTATTGCCTAAGGATCCTTCAACAATAAGAAAATACATATATATGTAACACTGATTATGAGTTTGGGGCAACTACATGCTTTCAGGCAATTGCTTAGCACCACAATATGTCAAATGACTGCTGATTTTCTTAAAATCTTCATTTTAATGATGAATGACTCTCAGTAACAGGATATTAGATCTTTATTAAGGTTGCTTAGTAAAGTTATCTAATATATTTCTGGAATGCACTATGATAGGACAGATTATAAAAATATATTAATGTTATTTAGAAATTCACGATCACGATCTTCCCGTTAATCATCTATTTGCTAGAGCGGGCACCAGTAATATCTCAATATGTCCTGTCACATGCTGTAGAGCCAAGGGCATCGGCTTGGTACAGGAACATAAAGAGCCTCAAACCATTATATTAGGTCATGAGAATGATCTAATATAATTGTTACTGGCATTTGGCATATCAAATACAACACGAGCAGCTTGCTAGGCTTGCCGTGCGGGAGGCATACTCTATAAACACCTCCAAATAAAGCTTTAATTGATGAACCACGCGGCCGCGCGAGCTGGGCTGTGATGGGCTGGTCGGCTGGGTGGAGTTCTGATGAGAGGGAAGTCCAATGTGGAAAATGGCGGCGCCCATGGAGTGGGTGGGGGGGTCGTCTGGCTTGTTGTGAGGTTCTGCCGGGGTGGTGGGCCAAGGCTGGAACCCACCATGCCTCCCGACTGCCTCATGAACGGCTGGGCACAGGGAGAGCAAGGAACCGCTCTGCCCCATGTCTGAGAGTCTCTGGACCAGCATACCTGGGCGGATTGAGGAAGAAACTGCTCCAGGGTGGGTGTCGATGATCCGGGCTGTGATGGGCTGGTCGGCTGGGTGGAGTTCTGATGAGAGGGAAGTCCAATGTGGAAAATGGCGGCGCCCATGGAGTGGGTGGGGGTCGTCTGGCTTGTTGTGAGGTTCTGCCGGGGTGGTGGGCCAAGGCTGGAACCCACCATGCCTCCCGACTGCCTCATGAACGGCTGGGCACAGGGAGAGCAAGGAACCGCTCTGCCCCATGTCTGAGAGTCTCTGGACCAGCATACCTGGGCGGATTGAGGAAGAAACTGCTCCAGGGTGGGTGTCGATGATCCGGGCTGTGATGGGCTGGTCGGCTGGGTGGAGTTCTGATGAGAGGGAAGTCCAATGTGGAAAATGGCGGCACCCATGGAGTGGGTGGGGGTCGTCTGGCTTGTTGTGAGGTTCTGCCGGGGTGGTGGGCCAAGGCTGGAACCCACCATGCCTCCCGACTGCCTCATGAACGGCTGGGCACAGGGAGAGCAAGGAACCGCTCTGCCCCATGTCTAAGAGTCTCTGGACCAGCATACCTGGGCCGGATTGAGGAAGAAACTGCTCCAGGGTGGGTGTCGATGATCCGGGCTGTGATGGGCTGGTCGGCTGGGTGGAGTTCTGATGAGAGGGAAGTCCAATGTGGAAAATGGCGGCGCCCATGGAGTGGGTGGGGGGGTCGTCTGGCTTGTTGTGAGGTTCTGCCGGGGTGGTGGGCCAAGGCTGGAACCCACCATGCCTCCCGACTGCCTCATGAACGGCTGGGCACAGGGAGAGCAAGGAACCGCTCTGCCCCATGTCTGAGAGTCTCTGGACCAGCATACCTGGGCCGGATTGAGGGAAGAAACTGCTCCAGGGTGGGTGTCGATGATCCGGGCTGTGATGGGCTGGTCGGCTGGGTGGAGTTCTGATGAGAGGGAAGTCCAATGTGGAAAATGGCGGCGCCCATGGAGTGGGTGGGGGGGTCGTCTGGCTTGTTGTGAGGTTCTGCCGGGGTGGTGGGCCAAGGCTGGAACCCACCATGCCTCCTGACTGCCTCATGAACGGCTGGGCACAGGGAGAGCAAGGAACCGCTCTGCCCCATGTCTGAGAGTCTCTGGACCAGCATACCTGGGCCGGATTGAGGAAGAAACTGCTCCAGGGTGGGTGTCGATGATCCGGGCTGTGATGGGCTGGTCGGCTGGGTGGAGTTCTGATGAGAGGGAAGTCCAATGTGGAAAATGGCGGCGCCCATGGAGTGGGTGGGGGTCGTCTGGCTTGTTGTGAGGTTCTGCCGGGGTGGTGGGCCAAGGCTGGAACCCACCATGCCTCCCGACTGCCTCATGAACGGCTGGGCACAGGGAGAGCAAGGAACCGCTCTGCCCCATGTCTGAGAGTCTCTGGACCAGCATACCTGGGCCGGATTGAGGAAGAAACTGCTCCAGGGTGGGTGTCGATGATCCGGGCTGTGATGGGCTGGTCGGCTGGGTGGAGTTCTGATGAGAGGGAAGTCCAATGTGGAAAATGGCGGCGCCCATGGAGTGGGTGGGGGTCGTCTGGCTTGTTGTGAGGTTCTGCCGGGGTGGTGGGCCAAGGCTGGAACCCACCATGCCTCCCGACTGCCTCATGAACGGCTGGGCACAGGGAGAGCAAGGAACCGCTCTGCCCCATGTCTGAGAGTCTCTGGACCAGCATACCTGGGCCGGATTGAGGAAGAAACTGCTCCAGGGTGGGTGTCGATGATCCGGGCTGTGATGGGCTGGTCGGCTGGGTGGAGTTCTGATGAGAGGGAAGTCCAATGTGGAAAATGGCGGCGCCCATGGAGTGGGTGGGGGGTCGTCTGGCTTGTTGTGAGGTTCTGCCGGGGTGGTGGGCCAAGGCTGGAACCCACCATGCCTCCCGACTGCCTCATGAACGGCTGGGCACAGGGAGAGCAAGGAACCGCTCTGCCCCATGTCTGAGAGTCTCTGGACCAGCATACCTGGGCCGGATTGAGGAAGAAACTGCTCCAGGGTGGGTGTCGATGATCCGGGCTGTGATGGGCTGGTCGGCTGGGTGGAGTTCTGATGAGAGGGAAGTCCAATGTGGAAAATGGCGGCGCCCATGGAGTGGGTGGGGGTCGTCTGGCTTGTTGTGAGGTTCTGCCGGGGTGGTGGGCCAAGGCTGGAACCCACCATGCCTCCCGACTGCCTCATGAACGGCTGGGCACAGGGAGAGCAAGGAACCGCTCTGCCCCATGTCTGAGAAATTAGCTATGAAAATATCTGAGCTGTTATTTCACGTAGAGGAGATAAGTTTAAGAGTATTGATATTTTGATGTAATTGAAAAGTTTCAGGAACACCAAAAGCAGTAGATGTAATTTACATCAATCATAAGGAAAGGTAAAATGGAGACCAATAGTCAACTAAGAATTCATTCTTAGAATATATAAAAGTGAATCCTTAAAATTTATATACATTTATCAATTTTCATCAATTGGTATACAAATTCTATTGAGGCCCCCAATTTTCTCTTTCTTTTTGTTTTGTGGCCACGTCCACCAAGGCTCAGGGGTTACCCCCAGCTCTGCATGTAGGAATTACTTCTGGAAATACTGAGGAACCATCTGGGATGCCAGGAATCAAATCACAGTCAGCCTCTTGCAAGGCCTAAACCCTATTCTCTGTACTATTGCTCTGGACCATAGGTCAAATACTTTCTCCAAAATTATTCACTTTAATAGAAAATATCATATCTACGGATTTACTTATTGAAGCTATTACTCAGTCACACTAGTATTCCGTTGATAAATTAAGATTAGACCATTTTATTTCATACCAAATTAAAATTCCACTACCATATTAATTTTCACTAATTAATTCAATGAGTGAAAATACTATAGGATTCAACAATGACCAGTGTCGGGAGTGCCGCCAGGATCCCCGACAGTGCCGGGAAGCGAGTTTCTACTTCCGAAGCCGGCAATGAATGGATGAAGACTCAGTAATCCGATGCAGTTTTAAAAGGGCTTTACTATCACAGGTTCCAATAGACAATCCAAGAGCAGGAAAACCTCCAGACTCTGGGTTCTCAGCTAGGCTCCAGCCAGGTGTTGGTCAAGATGGCTGCCACCACGTGTTGAAGCCCAACAGAGAATGGAGAGGACGGAGAAGCAAAACACCAAGGGAAGCCAAAATGGCAAAAGGGGAAAAAAATGAGAGCTTCTTTCTTCTTGCAGCTTATCTTATAACCAGAAAGCAGACCAAACTCCCCAGCCCATTCTGGGCTGGGCTATCTAGAGATGAAAACAGGAAAATAGCAGTATAGAAATGTACAAGGACCCAGAGCTAATTCAAAGCCTCCCCATCAGAGCTGGGAGGAGCTGCAAGCCAAATGTAGCTTCCCCTGGCAGGAAGGGTTACATGCCCCTCAGGTAATTTTTCCCAGTACCTCACCCAATGTCTTATTATATGCTAATGTCTTGTGCCAAGATCAGCCTGGAAAAACCTCCATAGGGTAGAGAAGGGGGCTCTTAGAGGAGTCCTGCAACAGACCAGTACTAAAATACTTTGGAATTATTTAAAATAAATAAATAACAAAAACATGCTTCATAGTACATAATATGTACATATTCTAGACTTCTGTTAAAAAGATATAGGGTTTTGAAAGTCTTTGTTAATGGACACTATTATAATTTTGATTTATTTTTTGTAATCTAGAGTATTACATATCAATGTTTTTAATTAAGTCTACATAAATTAATTGCAATTTTATAAATCTCACTATAAAGGTTTACTAGCTACGACATAAACTACAATTTGTAGTTATTTTCACTTTTCTTGAAAATTGTTGCCATTGAATGCAAACAAAGAAGATTGTTACCATTTGTTACCAAACAAAGAAGCATCCAAGTAGCAAGTAACACTGCCAGGTATTAGAGATTCCTTAAAAACCCAAGTTCTATTGATTGTACTTAAATATGATAGCTATCAGAAGCCTCATTAATTCTTAGGAGGCCAGAAGAAAATGTATTATTGCTTTTAGGTACACAGGAGCTGAAAGTGTTCAAACAGTAGTGAGCTTTAGAATATTTATCAAGACAAAAATCAATGTCCTGCAAGTTAATCTCCATAATATATTTACAGTGAGTGTTTTTTTTTTAAGTGTGTCCCAAACCTAATTTAGAGTAAAAAGTGTTACATTTATTCTGGTCAACTCTCTCCTAAGAGTTAAATTATAGAATGTATTGAATTCATCTCTGAATGAAAACAACAAAATTGATTAGAGGGCTATTTTATCAAAATAGATTAAATTGAGTATATTTTTATGGCTGGAGTAGATGCACTGGGTTAATCTGTACATATATTTGAATAGAAGAAATGTCACCATAAAATGGAAATTATTTATTTTGTGCACGGTATTATGTAGCTGTGAGCACTAGGGTTAAATATAGAAAAGAAAATTTGTTTTTGATATGATATTTGGGCTGTTAGAGGTATATCTATCTATCTATCTATCTATCTATCTATCTATCTATCTATCTATCTATCTATCTATCTATCTATCTATCTATCTATCTATCTATCTATCTATCTATCTATCTATCTATCTATCTATCTATCTATCTATCTATCTATCTATCTATCTATCTATCTATCTATCTATCTATCTATCTATCTATCTATCTATCTATCTATCTATCTATCTATCTATCTATCTATCTATCTATCTATCTATCTATCTATCTATCTATCTATCTATCTATCTATCTATCTATCTATCTATCTATCTATCTATCTATCTATCTATCTATCTATCTATCTATCTATCTATCTATCTATCTATCTATCTATCTATCTATCTATCTATCTATCTATCTATCTATCTATCTATCTATCTATCTATCTGCCTATCTATCTATCTATCTATCTATCTATCTATCTATCTATCTATCTATCTATCTATCTATCTATCTATCTATCTATCTATCTATCTATCTATCTATCTATCTATCTATCTATCTATCTATCTATCTATCTATCTATCTATCTATATATCTATCTATCTATCTATCTATCTATCTATCTATCTATCTATCTATCTATCTGCCTATCTATCTATCTATCTATCTATCTATCTATCTATCTATCTATCTATCTATCTATCTATCTATCTATCTATCTATCTATCTATCTATCTATCTATCTATCTATCTATCTATCTATCTATCTATCTATCTATCTATCTATCTATCTATCTATCTATCTATCTATCTATCTATCTATCTATCTATCTATCTATCTATCTATCTATCTATCTATCTATCTATCTATCTATCTATCTGCCTATCTATCTATCTATCTATCTATCTATCTATCTATCTATCTATCTATCTATCTATCTATCTATCTATCTATCTATCTATCTATCTATCTATCTATCTATCTATCTATCTATCTATCTATCTATCTATCTATCTATCTATCTATCTATCTATCTATCTATCTATCTATCTATCTATCTATCTATTATCTATCTATCTATCTATCTATCTATCTATCTATCTATCTATCTATCTATCTATCTATCTATCTATCTATCTATCTATCTATCTATCTATCTATCTATCTATCTATCTATCTATCTATCTATCTATCTATCTATCTATCTATCTATCTATCTATCTATGCACCTCTAACCATGTACACGTATATATATATATATACCATGTACTAATATATAGTACATGTAAGAAAGTAGTAAAACTAAAATGAACTGAGCTCATTCTAAGAGCTGTGATAAACTTTACTAAGGAGAAGTCAAAATTAGTATTTTATGCTTTCAATGATACTGTTTTTATGGCATTTTGGGGGAATTTACGGCATTTAATGGCTTCTGAAGAACTGCTGAATTTTTTGTTCATTTTTAAAACACTATGTAAGATACATTCACCACCAAAACAATAATAGTGATAAGTAAATATTCAGGATATACTATGCATCAATTACATTTAATTTATGAAATAATGCTAAATATATTAGTGTAGAGTTGGAAAAACCTGACTAGAAAGTGATTTAATTTCAAAATGTGTATTTTTCATACCTTAAAAGAAGAAATAAAGACAAGGCTAAACATAGAACAACATAAGAAATATTGCTACTGCATTTAAATTCCACTATCAGAAATTGAAAGCATTGAAGGCTTGTACAGATTGTATCTTGTGGATTCTGTTTCTGGTTATCTTACAATATGGGAGTTATTCTGTGCCAGTACATTGTTAAATATGAAGAATTTAAATTTTAAAACTTGAAATACACTCTTTAAATATACACTAAGAGTTGCAGGTGTTTAAGAAAGCCAAGATCTTGTCTTATAATGTGACCAGTTTAGACTTTAAAATATACTTAAGAAATTTACTAAGAATTATTTTCTATAGTCAATAAGACAATAAAATTTTGAATTTACAAGTTGACCTCTATAGAAAATGAAACTTCCTTCGATTATCTCATAATTATATAGATTTTTATTATGAAATTTATTTTGAACCATATATTAGTGAATATTTATATAATGTAACTTATGTAAGATGAAATGAATAAACAAGCTATTAGCAGAAACTTGATTTAAACTTGATTACTTATCAGACATGTATGATAGACAAGTCTGAACTCTTCTCTACAGTTGTAAATCACTATTTAGTGGTATTAAAAATATATTGTGCATTAGAGTCTTCTCTAACTAGTGGTAAAAATCACTTCTCAATCCTTATGTTGTCTCAATTTGACCACAGTGGACAGAGTAGTATTAGGCAAATACTACTATTCTCTCATTTTCAAAGATATATTTCTAGAACAACAAAGTTTCTGACTTAACATATCTTACATGATCCCAGCAATTTGTTTTGTTTTCCACAGTCTCTGTCTATAGTTCTCTCTCCCTCTCTCTCCCTCTCCCCCTCTCTCTCTCTTTCTCTCTTTCTCCCCCTCTTATCTAAAGACTACTTCAAAATCCCTAATTTTTATTGTATACATTTTCGACTGTCTTCTATGCCAATAAAGCGAAGGAGGAAACATTACACATGACACCAATGTCGTACTATATACTTTTTTGGTTATAAACACAGAAATTTTCTTAGAAGATGATTCTAGTTTACTTAAAATGCATATATATCAAATAAATTTCAATGTTTTATTTGTTTATCATTGTCATAGATACAAAACTGTGCTTTTTAGAGATCCATGCTTGTTATTTCTTAATAGAGATCATCATTCACAGTATCTCACCTTTAGGACACAGGAATTATAGTACATATTTTAATTAAAGATTTACTAGAGTGATACCGTTATTACTTTGTTTTTAGCTAAGTGAATTATTTTGAAAACAATGTGTCTCCAGAAAACTATATGAAATGTTTCAAATTTTATGGCCAAATTATGCCTATATCTTTATTATAAAAAATCACCTGCATCTGAACATCTAAAAAAATAGTTAAGCTTCTTATAGAGACAAAAAGACAGATAAACTATTTTAGTTCCTAGCTCCAAATGCACCAAATAATACAGGTTAAAAATGAATGCTGGCTTACTGTTTTTTTTTTCTCTTTTTGGATCCACATCTCTTCATTACTGGATGCTGAAAAGAACAATGTTTTCTGTAGGCAGAAATTGACAGGATTACATAAACTGGCTTATTGTGCCCCTTTTTGCATTTGGCCTTTTCTACTTGATGGCCTAAGATTATGAAAGCTCCCAAATAAATGAACAGTTTTACTTCCTTTTCATCTTAATGCCATGAAAATCAAATGCAAATTGAAAATAGTACTAAAAAAAATGAAAAGGCTTACTTGACGGGATAACTGAGACATTGAAGAAATTTATTCCTACTTGATACTGTTCAAAAACAAATCAAAGTGGTTTTTATTGAATGCTTATTATTATAAAATGAGAATTTGGGTTAGTACAAATTATGTAACTTTTGATTTCTACTGGAGACACTAGTTATATTAACAAATACTTACATTGTCATGAAAGGAGCATTAACCATATAAACAAAAATCAAGACACACTGAAGACCTGTCTAGTCTGTACTCTGATTGTACTTTGCTGTAGATTTTGTACAAAAGAAGTTATTATTGACCAGAGACATTTGAATAGAATCAGATGACCCAAAAGGGAAGCCCAGATTTTGTGCATCACAAAACTAAGAGAAAGAAATAATCAGTGTGTGTGTCTTATCAGTGTGTCTTCCCGTCCATCATCGATTTGCTTGAGCGGGCCCCGTAACATCTCCATATGTCCTGTCTCATGCTAGTAGAGCCCAAGGCATCTGCTTGGTCCAGGAACATAAAGAGCCTCAATCTATTCTGGAATGAGGTCTATAATTGTTACTGGTATTTGGCATATATATCAAATACAACACGGGTAGCTTGCCAGGCTCTGCCGTGCAGGTAGTATACTCTTGTAGGCATCTCTAAGTCTGGCATTTATTGATGAACCGGGCGTTGATAGGCTGGTCTGCTGGGTGGAGGTCTGACGAGAGAGAAGTCTGGATGTGGAAAATGGAGGCCCTCATGGAGTGGGGGTCATCTGGCTTGTTGCGAGGCTCTGCTGCGATGATGGGCCAGGGCTAGAACCCACCTTCCCACCTGGGCGCCTCGTGAGCAGCTGGTTTTAGGGAGAGCCAGTAGCAGCTCTGCCCCATGTCTGCGAGTCTCTGGACGGGCATACCTGAGCCGGATTTAAGAAAGACTGCTGCAGGGTGGAACTCGATGAGCCGGGCGTTGATAGGCTGGTCTGCTGGGTGGAGATCTGACGAGAGAGAAGTCCGGATGTGGAAAATGGAGGCCCTCATGGAGTGGGGGTCGTCTGGCTTGTTGCGAGGCTCTGCTGCGATGATGGGCCAGGGCTAGAACCCACCTTCCCACCCGGGCACCTCGTGAGCAGCTGGTCACAGGGAGAGCCAGTAGCAGCTCTGCCCCATGTCTGAGAGAAAGAAATAATGCATTATTAAAATTATGCTTACCAACAACTATTAACATTCTAACAAATACCTATTAGCAGACAAAAACGGACTATTCTACTTAAGAACTAACTTAGTAACTGTCTTGTGAAAATATAGATTTCACTTTTTATAACAACTATAAATTCTGGCACACACACCTAATTTTTTTTTCTTTATAAATCCTTCCCCATTTCCATGACTCCTAGCTTAAGAATTGAAATTTGATTTATTGGAAGTAAGGTTCTAGATTATAATTTCTGAATCTAAAATAAGTTTTTACATTACAGTTTGTCTGATTACTTGTCAACATTTTTGAAACGATTTTTTTTCTTATTGTTCCCCGACTTGATAAGCAGAAGAAAATACAAGTATTTTTCACGTCTATATTTAGCTGAACGATAAATTTAATTCCATTTTCTAATTAATTGACCACTGTGGACAGAAATAAAAAGAATAAAATGTTTGAGTATAAGCCAATGGGAAGATAGTGTTACTGCTCAAAAATATAAGCCCAATATTTTTAATGTACCTCTACAAATAGGGCTAGTTATCAGCAAAACCTTACCCAGATTAAAATATGTCATATGAGGAAGGAAAACACAGCTGACTTAATAGAGATCAAACATGATATAATGGATATAGAACAAGTAAAATTTTGAAAAATTAGTATTTAGATTCTTATAGAAGGCAAAGGTTATTCTAAGTTAAAGTCATAATTCAATATAGAGATTAGAGACTGGAATATTTATTTATCCACCAGGCAGGGGAATAAATAAGCTTTGACACTGAGTTTACTAAATTCAATGTCAACATACTAATTTAGTTTAGTTTAGTTTACTAAACTCAATGTCAAAGCTTATTAAATTTTTTCTAAAGTAGTTTACTTTTTTAAAGTTGTTTAGAAAAAACAGTGAGGTCAGAGGTAGAGAGAGATAAAGAGACAAAGAGACCAACAAACAGACAGAGACAGAGAGACAGAGAGAAATAACCACAGAGAAATACTGGAAAATGGTTTATTTTGGATCTTCAAATACATTATCCTTCTCTATTGCATAAGAATATTTTGCAAAAATTGAGACTATAATCTCTATTATGTGAAATTCTACCTTCTAAGATTAAAATGAAGAGGGCACTCTGGTGGTAGGTATAGTGTTCGATCATTATATGTACAAAATTCTATCATTAGTAGTTAAAAAACAAAATTAGTAATGCACATTTAAGAAAACAATAATTTATAATGTACTGAAATTCTGAAATAAAATATACTCAACTGGAAGTATTATTAAACTTTCCCACTCACGGGTTTAAAGGCATCTTTAAAAATATTTGTTAGGAAAAAGTCGAGTAAAATTCTATAAATGACATTTCTGGTTGTGTTTCAAATTGTGTTTCAAACTTCAATCAGTTTGTCAACAGAAATTATTCAGCATAATAGTCTCCAACATTTGAAGAGCTGCCAAACTCACAATATTTAATTAATATGAAAGAAATTATGTTTTAAAATTATGTTTCTTCTCTTTTTATTGCGCACAGAAGTTAAAGTATCAATAATTTTCTATTTGATTTATTAAGATGAGATGTGGTTTTCTTTTCAACCTGGTAAGCTCTGATAGTAATTAAATAAAAAAACAAATAAATTATATTAATTAGTAATCAAAAATAATTGAAGGGGTACACTGGAATATGAAAATGTAATATCAACAACAAATACTCAGCGAGATTCAATTTAATTAAACTCTTAAAAGTCAACAAAGAATCTGCTCTGAATGCCAACTACTCTGTTTCATCTCTATTATTTCCCCCTGTTCTGTGGGTTATTATTTTGCGGATGAAATTGCAGTTTTTGTAAATGGTCTGATTGCTTCATTTGCTGTCCCTTTATGGTCTGTTCCCTCTGTATCTGTCTCTGTGTCAGCCACATGGATTTTCATTTCATTTCATTACTGCTACAAGTAACTTTCCTTTGGCTGAGGAACCACACCACACATTCATATGCTTGGTTTGTCAATCTGGTCTGCTTTCAGAGGTTCCCATCCTTGCATGGATTTCCTGATCATTCCCCTTAATTTAACTGTGAATCCAACACATTCTCTGTATTAACTTTTATATAGAGTTTATAAAAATTAAATTTTTATGTAGCCTTTTCTTTAGCAAACAGAAATGCTGTAACAACACTACAGTGTCTTTTCAGTCAAATTTATAACTATTAGAAGCAGCATGTATAAAACAATGTGTTTTTTTATGATAAATAAATAGTTTAATCTACCCATTGTATGCTCACCCTGGCCCCTATTTGCTATGAATTTGAATGTTTGTTTTTTTCTGGGAATTATAGTGACCCATATTTATAAAAATTATAGATTTTAGGGAAAGCTCTAAGCTATAATGTATTAGCAAATTGAAAAGATAGCTCATACACACCTTTTCTTCTCATTCCCTGTCCTTTGGTTAGTATATGAGCTTTCTCTGAAGCACATATTTAATGCTTTAATTTACTCTGATTTATGTCTCCAGTTATAATTTGTAAAACATTGGTGCCCTCAGTATTCAATAACATTTTCTTTTCTGTAAACTTTTTGTTATTAAGGGCCATGATTAGTTTTCTTGACAAATTACTTTATATCTGTTTGAACGGAATACCATTTCTCCTTCCACAGTTTTGTAAGGTAAGACTATTTTCTTTCCATCCTTCAGTTTAGAGGTTTCCAGATACTGTAGGTATAAAAAAGGTCGCTGAAAAGAGAATTGTCTGTCAACATTCTTTGTACTGCAACTATTCAAAGCAGTTGTCTCAGAAGGTAGCCAGTCAAAAAATTCAATGAGTGGAGACATCAACTTCCTAGTTTGATTTTTGTTACTTAGCATACATTTAACAGTATCACTTTTGGGAGTTTTTTGTCTGCTCTTTGGCTCTAAGCATAAGAAGGGAAGATATTTGCACTTTCAGTGCAAATATTGGAAAACGGTATTTTTAGCAAGAAAGTTTGAAGAAATGTCGGTTTGGTAAACAATAATGCTCACCAGGTAAATGGAGGATATTAAGATGCCTTGAAGCTTTTAAGGAGAATATTAATTAATGAAGCATAACTTTAAAATTATTTTTCTAAATACATTGAAAAACATGGACCAGAAAAGAGATGAGCCAGAACCAGAAAACCAATTTGGAAGCTGGGTCTAGTGTATGATAGTGGTCAGGGATCAATTGCTTGTGAGAAGTGAGAATGATGGAGATATGTACCAGTGATTTTTATTACCAAATTTATGAAATATGCCAATGGGCAAGTCATAGTTCCATTTTATAAAATATGTATATTTTAAAGGTAACAAAATTTGGGAAAATTAATTTATATCTGAATATCCAAAGATTGAGATGTTTAGAAATATGATATACAACAGGCAGCTTTCTGAAAGACAGAAGATCTATCAAAGCCAAAACATATGTAGCAGAGGTTGTAATACGAGTATAAATATTTTTGTTATAAAATAGTTTATGTAGAAAGTTTGCATTGGATGAAGATGTTGTTCTGAGTACCATAGGGATAGTACACTGGGTAGGCACTGCCTTGTACACAGCCAACTCAGGTTCAGTTCTTTCCTGGAAATACATGTTCCCTTGAGTACTGCCAGGAGTGATCCCTGAGCACAGGGTCAGGAATAATTTCTGAGCACTGCCAGATGACCCCAAAACAAACGAACACACTTTTTCCCCTAGATAGTTTTCCCTTCTCCATATGCAATGAGATAGATGTATGTATGTGTGTATGTGTGTGTATATACATTTATACATACATGTATGTATGTGTATATATATATTTATACATACATGTATGTATGTGTGTATATATATATATATATATACACATACTATATTGTGTATGTGTGCATGAGAGACAGAACAGGAAAAGAGATGTAAATAACAGTGAAGAGAGATTACAAATATTAAGGAAATACTAAAGTGGGTTATATTTAGACATAGGGTATAAAATGTATAAAACATAATCATCAGAATAAGAAGATAAAACATGAAAAGATAACCTGCACAATTAGAATCAAATATATGAGTCTAAGTCAAGATTTTCTCCTTTAAAGGAAGAATTAGAGAGTTATTGCCTTTGATGCTGGCAAAGTGATTTGCCAGTGACAACTGTTATTGATAGTCTCCTTTGATCACACACACCAAATGTGTAGCCATAAATTTAAAAATGATGCAAGTCAGCATCTTTGCTTGCTTTTGCAAATTAGGTGGTTTTTGATGTAATCATAGTTGGGGTTGTGCCAAATGAGTAATTCAGAGAGTTAGTGGTTTAAATATTTTGATTGTATTAAGTGAGGAATTATGGTGTTGGTTGAAAGGACATGGGTCATGTACAAGAGAAAAGCTATAGATCCTGGGAAGTGGTAGACACACAACAAAAAGTAGTACAAAAGGTTTTGTGATTCTGAGGAAGTAAGAAAGGGTTAGAATGCTGTGTTTGTGCAAGAGTGTCTGAAATATTAAGAGTGGTTATAGAGAGTTCTAAACATTAAGATTTTTTAGTTATTATCTTTCATTGGTAGTATTATCTAGAAAACAAGAATAAAATGGCGTTGTCCATTCACTTGTGTGATACTCCAACTGGCCAGATATTGAAAAAAGAATATTTGGGTCTGAGGGATAGTACTCCCTCAGGAGTGCTCGCCTTGCATGTGGTCAACTGAGTTTGATCTCGGCATCCTATATGGTCCCTGGAGAAATGCCAGAAATAATTCCGGAGCAGAACCAGATCTAACCTCTGAGCATTGCTAGGTGCAGTCAAAAAACAAAAAAGTAAAAGAGAAGAAAAGAGTGAACAATTGTACACAGTAAAGATAAGGGTGACTCAGGTGCTCAGGTTTTAGGTGTGAATGAGTTTTATGTTAACTGTGAAATTCAGAAATGGAATAGTCAGCACGAGTTTCAAGTAAATTGTTGATCCAAACCACCATTCATTTTCAGAGCCCAATTCCCAATGTGAGGGTTCCTAAATGGGGATTTTGATAATTAATTCAGGTTTGATGAAATATTGAGTCACTATGTGTGTATGTGTGTGTTTGTGTGTTTGTATCTGTTTCACTGTGTGTCTCCTTTAGAAAAGTTATGTGAGCAACCCAGTTTAATGGCAGTCATTTAAAAGCAAAGAAGAGACCTCCCTCAGGCAACTATATATATATATGGGTTCTTGGATTTTAGAACTTCCCAGTTTAATGATAATGTGAGAAGCAGTGTTTATTGTTTCAGTTATCTAGTACGTGCAATAGTTATGACAGTCTGATGTGATTATTACTGTTAACATTGAGGAGAAATTATTTACAAACTGCAATGAGTATGAAAATTCTACTAAACACCCAGATTTCCAGTCTGTGTTAGCTTTATGGTGATTGAGAAAAAGTAGTTATTCTGAAGAAAGCTACCAGAGTCTTGCCCCTTATAGTTTTTAATACTGTTCTGTGGAGAAAGAACAATGACAAAGGAGGGTTAAGGGGCAGATGTGACTCATGACTGAGCATATATATTTGAGAGAATGGGTAGAAGGGGAAAGTGTTACTGTGCAAAGAGAAGTTGAGAGTGGACAAACCCAGTTGACAATTTGAGAGTTGGACCAAGAATGACAAAAATCAGTAGCCAAAGCAATAGTACCAGTAAATGGGGCATTTACTTTCACATGGCAGACCCAAGTTCCTGAACCCACTAGGAATGATTGCTGCACACATCACTAGGAATAATCCATCAGCACCACTGGGTGTGGCCTCAAACCAAACAAAAGTAAATTGATATGTAAGAAAAGACTTTTATACCTGATACTAATGAAAGATTCCTGAAAACTGGTTGCAGTGCTTAGGTTTATGGTATCAGAGATAACTCATGTACTGATTCTTTATAACACTATATATGTATACATATATACGCATATAAGTATATACATGTATACATATATATGTATACATGTATACGTGTATACTTGTATACATATATGCAATATATGTATATATACATATATGCATATATATTTATGATATATGTATAATATATGTATATATGTATAATATATATGTATAATATATGTATACAATATATGTATATATAGTATATATACTACATCGTTTATATTGTATGTATATTCTATATACATGTATATACATAATTTTGATGTATAAGTTATGAATTTCTCTTGCATGCCTATAAATATGAGGACACAGCTGTGACACTGTGTCCTCTGGTCCTCTGCAGAGCCAGAATACAATTGTTTCTTAGAAAGAAGAAATCTGAAACTCTCCAGTCTGGCTTTCATCACATAGTTTTTCTTATCTTTTCTGATACCAGCTTGTGTTTAGTGAATTTTTGACTAACAGTTGTCTTACAAAGGTGTGTGTTTATTTTTTCTAACATCTGATTGGTAACAGAGATTTGTTATTGATAGTTTTGTGTTGTTGTTTTTGTTTTAGAGGGACATTCTTCACTACTCAGGGCTTATTTCTGAGTCCTTGCTAGGCAGTTACTCTTCTCGGGATTTTCTGGGGCCATAAAGGATGCTGGGGATCAAAACTAACCTGGTCAAGTCAAGGCAAGCCCCGTATTCATTGTACTATTACTCCGAGCACTGTTCTTCATAGTTTTTTAAAGGTTTTTTTTTGGTTGTTGTTTTCTGTATGTTTGAGCATACTTGACAGTGCTCTCCAGGACATACTACGGCTGTGTTCTACGATCATTCCTGAAGGCCAAACATAGGTAGTGCCAAGAATAAAATTAGAGTCTTCCTTATATAAAGTTAGAAACTTAATCCCTGTACTATGACTTCAACCCCTGATATCTTTTTATGTAGGCTAAGTTCTTCTCAGAGTAACTTTGAAACATAATATTTTAAGCTTTTAATAATTACTTAATGAGGGGCTGGATCGATAGCCCAGCGGGTAGGGCATTTGCCTTGCACGCGGACTGCCTGTGCCGGCTCGGGTTCAATCCCCGGCATCCCATATGGTCCCCCGAGCACTGCCAGGAGTGATTCCTGAGCAAAGAGCCAGGAGTAACCCCTGAGCATCGCTGGGTGTGACCCAAAAAGAAAAAAAAATTACTTAATGAGAACATTTGTATAAAGCACTAGATCACTCAATGATAAATATACCTATGCAAATCAGTGCACTAAGTTGCTGAATTTAATAAAAAATATATATAAGGGTATGCTATATGCTATAAAGTCGCAAACAATAATAATTGCTATTCTGCTCATTCTACAGGACAGTACAACATTTAGCATTAACAATACGTGTTACCTCAGTAATGCTGATGTATTGACATAATGATACCATAAAATAAGGGCTACAATCAATAGATATCTAACTAGGGCTATTAAGGTACACGGAGATTACAGAGTTTATACAAGAGCAATCCTATATTGTGGGAGTATGTAGAATCTGAATCAAGTTGGAAGTTGTAACATATACATGCATACATATTATATTCATATATATAGATGTTTTATATATAGTTGTAAAACATATTCCATGCTCTTTGAAATAATTCAAACACAAAACAGTTCAGAAAAGGAATTGATTACTTGAACAGAAAGGAAAAGAGGAGTTAGAATGAGCAAGAGCTGAGCTGTAATATGAATTAATAGAATGAGGATTTTTTTAAAGAATGCATTCTTACACACAAAAAGAATACATTTACAAGATAGTGAGAAACAAGTTAACTGGAGAGCTGTAGTATGTGAAAAGGATCCATGTCAATGAGAATGGGATAATAAAGGTTTGCGTTAATAAGAGCTACACATTAACTATTTAATATACAGTGGGAAACTGAAGACATTTGATCACAGAATTTCTGCTTTATATACTCCTGTTTTATGAGGATAACAATATAAATTTACAAAATAAATTTCCTCAATTGTAAAATCACTATAGGAGTTTCAGGAATAAATAATGGTAAAGAAAATATTTTAATAATGTGTTATAAATTAAATATCACTTCTCTAATTTTACAACCCTTGGACTATAGTTTGAAATTATGAATTTGATATCAATTTATTAAAACATATAGCTAAAATTAAAGATGAAGGGTAAAGTTGAACTGATATTATATTGAAATGAAATATTCAAGAATGTATATTTGAGTTTATTCTTAGAATGAATTGAGTTTATTTTCTTCATTGTCTCATTTTTCTCTCTCTTTACCTCTCTCTTTGCTCCTTTTATAGGTTTCTAATACATAGAAAACATTTATGCAATGAAAAATAAAAGATAACAGATACAACAATATTAATAAACTCAAAATCCTTTGATCTTTATTTACTCCCATTTAAGTAGGTATTTAGCAAAGTAGACTATAAGACTGAAAAAATATTCTTCATTGGTAGAAAAATATCTTTCAAAGTAAATTTGCTTTTGCAAGGACCAATGAAAAATCTATTATTTAATGTGGAGAAATGACTTATGGCATCCTGAAGTACCTCTCAACTCTGTTTCTCATCAAATGAATGATTGACCTATAAAGAATTATCTTTTTTCAGCATTAATAGTGCCTCGCAAACAAAGTCTATGAAATGCAGATTCATGGCATCGTAATTTTATGTAATTGCTCTATTGTATTTATGTAAAAACCATCCATCTTCTAAGAATATACTGATCTCAAAAGATATATAATTATTCCCAAAATATGTCAGAGTTATAAACTGAAGAGTTATTCAAACAAAATCACTTTACTGAGGAAGGCAAACCCAACTGTCTCTCAGTCCTATTGAAAATTTCTTTCATTAACGAGGAAGCCTTTATCTTTTGTCCATTTGTTTTTCAGAAACTTTTTTTTTAATGGATTCTACCCTGGAGGAAATTTTCTGTAATGAAATTTAACATAAGTAGCTTCACTATAGCTTTAAAATAATACTGACAATCAACATTAAGTTGCTTCTTAATATTCCATATGAGGCAAGTGAAGATTCCAATGGAAAAGAACTGTAGAAAACAAAATAAAGAACTTGGAGGAAATTAAGGAAGAGAGCCTTTTGTTAAAATTATACATATTCTTTTATTTTTTGCCTTTTGGGTCCCAGCAGGCGATGCTCAGGGCTTTCTTCTGGCTCTGAACTCAGGAATTACTCCTGAAGGTGCTGAGGGACCATATGGAATGTCAAGAATCAAATGCACGTCTGTCATGTCCTAGGCAAGCGCCCTACCTGGTGGAGTATGGCTCCATCCCCTATAACTATACACATTGTTGGATACTTTTATTAACTTTAGGGGAGGAAAGTCACATGCTACTCACTATGTCGCATCATTCCTGAGTTCATGAATATAGTTCGAAGTCTCACTATATCATGAATAGAGATCAACAAAATCTTCTTCTTTAGTTGTAATTAGACTAATATCACAAATAGTTCCAAAAACCAAAAAGAAGGAATTTCTTCTCAAGCAATTCTACACTTTTCAAATATAATAATAATGAAAAACTTTCCTTGGTTTCTTTGTTTTGAAATTCAGGAAGTTGTTTAGATCTATTGTCTAAATCTATGATTATATTACCAATGATGCTTGTAGTAGGTAATATTATTAGTTTTAAAGCAAGCAGTAAACACGTTTCAACATAAGTAAATTATTCATTGTTTACTCATTTGTAGATACAAAAAATAAATTAATCACTTTGGGAAGGTTGGGCTACTTCTGGTGCAGGCTAACTTTGACTCTATACTCAGCTATCATTCCTAGTGTTTCTGAGAGTGCTATATGTAGTTCGGGGACTGAAGCTAGGTGAATTTCATGAAAGAAAGTGCCTTACATAATGTAAGAAGCTCTTTGCTCTCATTTTAAACTCAGTGATTCTACAATAATCTTGATGCTTTTATCTTGAAATATATACCACACCAGATTACTGAAAGTAAGAAGATTTGAAAGAAAACAACATTTAGTACTAAATATGCTAGACACAGGAGATAAAATGGTGGTAACTT
Organism: Cryptotis parvus; assembly: GCA_021461705.1. NCBI lineage: Eukaryota > Metazoa > Chordata > Mammalia > Eulipotyphla > Soricidae > Cryptotis > Cryptotis parvus. Next base: position 143,752 of record JAJIBD010031153.1, on the reverse strand, counting down.
TATCAAGGTGCCAAGAAATAAAAAAGATACATAAAGGATATTTAGTGCAAAAGGAGAAGTTAACTTGCTTTCATCACCTCTGACAAGATAACTACATTATATTCAGTTCAGTCACTCATGTTTCTCATAATCATGAGTCATTAAGAAAAAGCTAAATTAGGTTCCATATATTATGTTTAAAAGAGGCATGGCAATGTGTCAGATATTAGATAAATCTCTCTAGAAGGAAATGGACTTTTCTTTCTTTTAAGTTTCATGGCTTAAATGTATCTTTAGGAAAGAGCTACAAAGGTCAAAATTCATCTCTCAAAGATTTAGATATAGAGTTGTGGGTTGCACAAGGCATTTTGTCAAAACTGAAATGACAATGATTTATCTCTAAATATATAGCAATCAGACAGTTTTTGATAATTGATTTAATTAAACTTCATTTACATTATAAGTTCTTAGAAATGCATCTTCAGATTTAAGTATACAAAAAACTAATGGCAGAAAAGATGAACACAATTGCTATTATGGAACAAAACTGAATAAGAGCCTAATGCAGTCACAGTTTCAATTATTATAAAAAATAAAATTGTTTCTTTCTAAAATTGCTACTTTCCATTCCATTTTCCTGATACTAAATTTTCATATGGATATAGAAACACAAATCATATATATATGCATATATATATATATATATATATATATGATGTGTTTATATATCTGTTGTATTATAGACTATAAAATTCAATTAAATGAAAGTCACGGTTTGCTATAGTAAATCATATTATTCCCTTGAAATTCAAAATCAAATTTAAAACATTTTCTCAAAGTAAAATCGACAGCATTATACTGCATTTCTAACTTTCGTTAGAAAATATACCATAATTTGGGAAGCATCGCATTCTAGCCAAAATAGCACACATGAGGCTTCATGTCCTCTTTTGAAAATGTTTCAATGTCATTACATATTATTATAAGAGGATAGAGAGATTCTAGGAGCAAGCAGTTAAAAGTATTCTAAACTCAGATTCCCTAGATTCAAATTAATACTAGGTGACTTTGAGCAAACTTTTTCCTTATTTAGTGCTTTCTACTTTCCATGCTAATGGGGGGTAAAAACATCAGTTATCTCATAGTTCGTTGTGCTGAATAATAGAATGAGAGCTCATTTAAAGAAGATTAAGAACTTTTAAATATGTATTTTTCGACCATCACAACATCTCTAAGACTTTTTTTAATCCTTCTTTTATTTAAGGATGAGATCATTGAGCCATAGAAAATTAATTATCTTGCCCAATATCAAGCAGGTATGTGCAGCAAAGCAGGAAATGAAACAGAAGCCTGATTCTAAAGCCACTGTTTTAAAAAACTATTTAATACATTTAGACCTGGAAATAGCTGATGTGCAAAATATCACATTCCCTAAAGTACTGAAATAATTAATCAGCTCAGAAAATGTAAAATCATATTAATGAATTTTGCTTTTTAAACTAGATACTCCACAAATTTTTTTTTTTTTTTTTTTTTTTTCCACAAATTTCTTAAACAAAAAATTAATTTTTAAGGGCATTGTAGGGGTTAAGGTTGGATGAGTTATAAAGCCTAACATACTTTACAAGCAGCAATTCCTTACTCAAATTGTATTATTCTTTAAGTACACATATTGATATTTTATCATATTCCATACGTTATTCAATATCTCATTGAATAAAATAGCATTGAAGTCCTTATTTGAATATAGAAACACCGAGATTTTAATGAGTTAAGGAATATACTGGATCAGAGGCCGAGCGATAGCCCAGGGGTAGGGCGTTTGCCTTGCATGTGGCCGGCCTGTGCCTGCCCGGGTTCCATCTCCGGCATCCCATATGGTCCCCCAATCACCGCCAGGAGTAATTCCCTGAGTGCAGAGCCAGGAGTAACCTCTGAGTGTGACCCGAAAAGCAAAAAAAAAAAAAAAAAAAAAATATACTGGATCTCATTCAGATACGTTTCAGCAGAGCTATGAAACCAAATTGGCTGGGCTCCTAATCCTATTCCTTTTCTTCCCTGCAAAGTAACTATGTCTATAAGCTTCCTACAGTGTGCGAAACAATGCACTTAACATACCCACTCGCTACTTAAGAAGTGTCCTCATTTTTAATAAATAATGTGCCTGGCATTCATTCCATTTTTCTGTTTTAACACATTCAAGAGTATATTCATTTAACACCTTTATTTTCTTTATCCTCTGCCCATTCATAGAGTTGAGTCATCCGTCAGCACCATCCCTTACTTTTAGTCACCCATTCATCATATGGCTTTGCAATCTTGTCTTTGCTGTGCTAGCATCTAGTTAGTGTTTAGAACTGTATTATTTCAATGGTGTGTGTGTGTGTGTGCGTGTGTTCTATAAAAGTGTGTACCAGTAACTTCTTGAATATTTGTTCTAGCCTTGCAATTTGCTATATATTTTAAATTCACATACTATGCTTCTTTTTTTAAATCCTAAAGTGAAATATAGAAAGCAAATTTATAGGAAAAAGGAGTTTTGAACAAATTTGTACAGTTTGACAAACTCAAATCTTATTAGACTCTTACAAAAAAAAAGAAGGCCAATAATGCCTTTACATAGTTTTAGGCACAATCATTCACAGTGCGAAAATAACTTTCTTAGTAAATGATGCAATGCTAAGTGTTAAAATTCTCAACAAAGGATCCAGAAGATATATGTTCAATGCACACACATGAGCACATGTACACATGTTCTCACACAAAATGAGCATCATTAAACAATAGTACTGGAAAATAATACAGACATGTCAGTATTATTTTGATTTTATTTGACATGCCAAAAACCAGTACTATTTATGGGCCTCATTCCCATGTCCTGAAGGAGTGGTTTGAGGCTCTTTGTGTTTCTGGAGCAAACAGATGCCCTTGGGCTACACTTGCTTGCAACAGGATGTATGGAGATATTACGGTGGCCCTAGAGCAAATTGATGAACAAGGGGAGAACAAGTGATACAAGTGATACAAGTGATGTCAGTCTATAGAGAAATGACAAAAAGATATCAAAATAATGAAATTTTTACTCAAAAAACACAGAACTAAAGAATCTGATGTCAGAGTTTATTCATTTTACACAAAATGTTACAGGTTATATTACTCTACATTTTTAATATTTGTGAAAGGTGGTAAAAGGTGGACTAAGCATAAGAGGTCTGAGAGACAGAAGAGCGCATAAGGCACTTGACTCACATGGGCTCATCCACACTTTAATACCCTACCTTATATAAGTTCCTTGAGCCAATGCCAGGAATTCTTCCAGCATAGAGAGCAAGTAGAAAACACCACTATATGCTGCAAACCGTAATAAAAATCAAATTAAATTAAAACGCATAATCTGTCAGTAGAGTTGGCAAATTAGTAACACCTGTTAATATCAGAAAAATGTGATGGATTAAATTTCTCTGAAACTTTTCTGCAGAGTTTAAGTTTCTTAGGATTAAAAATTTGAGAAACTTCACTGAAAGATTCCTGTAAGCAGAATTTATATGTTTGAATAGATGAAGTTGCTTTGGAAGTTGATAGTTTCATTCTTGACCTAAAGTAAAAATGCCAAGGTAAATTCCATAAAGTTCTGTCTTTAAAATGTGAAATCTGGGCTGGAGCGATGGCCCAGCGGGTAGGGCGTTTGCCTTGCTTGCGGCCTGCCTAAGCTGGCCCGGGTTCGATCCCTGGTATCCCATATGGTCCCCTGAGCACCGCCAGGAGTAATTCCTGAGTGCAGAGGCAGGAGAAACCCCTAGCATTGCCGGGTGTGACCCAAAAAATAAAAAAATAAAATAAAAAAAATAAAATAAAATGTGCAATCCTTAGAAACTTTCAATTAGTAAAAATGCAAATTTGGCTTCATTTCGAAGGTTAACTCCTTAAATCATCTAAAACAGTATTAGGTGAAATCTATTCTAGTGAGTGAAATTGCAATTCTCGATCTTTTGAAAAATTAAAAGAATAACACTACAGATGTAAAGCCTGCATACCAGCCTTTAATGTCACAAAATTTACTTCTTCCTCATATGTGCATACATTATAAAATATACATCGATTTGATTTCAATATAATATTGATTTTGCAAAATCAAAGATAATATATGTAATAAATGAGAACTAGCCACTACTGGAATTCTACCTAAAATCTCACTCACTGCCTCATTCAGTCCAGTGTGTTTTTCTGGAAGATGGAGGTGTTTTGACGACACCCAGTTATACTCAGGACTTGCTCTTGGATCAGTGCTCATGAAACCATATGTAATGCCAAAGATCTAACCAAATAAAGGATATTGCAACTACAAAACAAGCTCCTGAACTCCTTTACCATATTACTGGCCCTCATTAGAATGTTTGAACTTTGGAAATGTTTGTATTTGAGTAGAAACAAGATCAATAACAATAGTTTGCTGATCTTGCATATAACATTAATACATTAAATTAAAATTTTGTTAATAAAGTAAATTTTATACAATTTTAACACTGTTTTTAGTAAGAATCTGCATGGTGCAGAGCAATGCTTGCTTAAGGTTGTTATGATGTAAATTTCCTTTCAAATTAATTTAGGAAATAAAAGGTGGCAAATTTAGAAAGGAACTATGTATTTAACACAAGAACTCTGGTGTTTCTGGACAAAAGTAACCAAGAACAAATTCTTTAACATATCTGAACTTTTGTTTTATTTTATTTTGTCCTTGCCTTTTTCTAGTCATCATCTGTAGTTATTGAATACCTTGATTACCACAATCTATACAGCAATTTCTCCCCCTTAAAATAGAAGTCATATAAATAAAGTCAGGTTTAATTAACAAATGCATATCTTTTCTGTAGAGCAAATAAGTCATTCATTGTAAATTATTCACAAAGGACATTTAGAAAGTCATGAAAATTAATCATTACAGCTATATTTGTGTGTATGTGCACGCATGTGTATAAATCTTCATTTATTTAACTTACTAAGGCTCTGAAGGTTAAAATATTGTTAGTGCTTATTTTTAAGAAAAGTTATTAGGAAAACGGAAATATATTAGGTACAAATATCACTTATTTTATTGTCTTTTGTTTAGCATTATTAAAACCAAACAGTGTGAATCTGAATCTTGACTCCAAAATTTGGTAACTAAGCCATGTACTTTTTATAAAGTGGTTTATTTTTCTAAAAAAATAAATGAATTAAAATTGCACCATCATAAAGTATTATCATACTTTAGAAATCAAAATGTGCTTGTTAAAATATTTCATAGGGCTGGAGCCATAGCCCAGTCGGTAGGGCGTTTGCCTTGCACGTGGCGGCCTCTGTCAGCCTGGGTTCGATCCCCAGCATGCCATATGGTCCGCCAAGCACCGCAAAGAGTAATTCCTGAGTGCAGAGCCAGGAGTAACCCCTGAGCATTGCTGGTGTGACCCAAAAAGAATAAAATAAAATAAAATAAAATAAAATAAAAAGTAAAATATTTCATAGAGTGCAATACAAAGGCAAACAGACAACAGTTTTATTTCTCATGTATTTGTTATAGTTTTACTGCAACTGTTTCTTTTCCTTTAATTTACTAAAATAGACCTATTTACCCATATTACATACTATCTTACATTACATAGTAGTTGTTTAAACTATTCATGTGTGAAATAGATGTGAAAATTTTATGAAAACTATGGAAAAACTCACTGATTAAAAATCTCAGAAACAAAAGTTCTATTTTGTATTTAGTGTTTTTAGTCAAATGTTATGTGAACATTTGATATTATTGCTCTTATTTCATTCAATGGCCATTATGATGCAATTATTTAATTAAAGATTATATAAATGTTTTCACATGTCATCATGGTAAAATTTATTATGTCATGCTGGTAAATAATCCATTTTTGATGATTTACTTTGTTTTTTATTTTTTCTCTATGTGACCCTATGTCATACCTTTTAAAGTTGAGGTGCCAATGATGAGTCCCATATGAACCAAGATGGTGAGGAATATTGAAATAGATTTATTTGACTAAACAGAGTATAGTGGATGGGGTGTTAGTCTTGCTGCCAGAAAACTATGGCTCCATTCCTGGCATCCCATGTGGTCCTCAGAGAGTTATTAGTAACTCCTAATAGCAGAGCGAGTAGTAGTCCCTGAACATCAACATTACTTGGTGTGGCCCCAAATAAAAAACAAATTAAAGAAATTGAATTTTTATTCACATGACCCCGTATTTCTCTGGTCAATGAAGTGTAAAATCAGAGAAGCGGGTGGGATATGGGGTACATAATTATATTATGTGTGGAGAACTTTGAAGATTCCAAAGATAATATCAAAACCAGCTGATTCTTACTATTTTCACAGTTGTATGATCTTTGCTATATAACCCCCCGATATTTCCTAGCCCACAAAGAAACCGGCGGAGCAGAAACACTGGAAGATGCAGCAGAAGCCGGGAAAAGCATTTGCACCGCCTGACTGTCCTTCGCCAACTATAAGACCAATATGACTGCCCTCCAACGCCCTGATGGATCTATCACATCTTCCAGAAAGGCAATGGAGAAGATTATCCATGACTTCTACTCAGATCTCTTTGATTGCCACGTCCACCTGTCCACATACCAAATTCCACAGGATAGATATGTCATTCCCAAAGTTCTCCTTTCTGAAATCCGACATGCCATTTCATCGGTAAAGAAGGGAACAGCACCAGGCCCAGACAAATTCAGACCCGAACACCTGAAGAATCTGCCGTCGGTACTCATCAATACACTAGCTCGGCTCTTCACATGCTACCTGTCCGAATGCAAGGTGCCCTCCCAATGGAAAACCAGCAGGACAGTTCTACTGTTCAAGAAGGGAGACATTCACGACATCGGCAACTATCGCCCCATCTGCCTGTTGTCTGTCATCTACAAGCTGTTTACACTAGTCATCCTGAACAGGATTAGCAGAACACTAGATGAAGGACAACCATGCGAGCAAGCAGGTTTCCGGAAAGGATTCAGCACAATCGACCATATCCACACAGTAACCAAGCTCATTGAGGTTTGTAGGGAGTACAAGATGCCACTCTGTCTCACGTTCATTGATTTACAGAAAGCCTTTGATTCTGTGGAGACGGAAGCAGTCATCGAAGCTCTAGTCAAACATGGTGTTCAAACCCAATACATCAAGATCCTTCGTGAGCTGTATTATGGATTCACCACCAGGATCTCACCATTCTACAAAGAAGTGATCATTGATGTCAAAAGAGGGGTTCGACAAGGTGATACCATCTCACCAAAACTCTTCAGTGCCACCCTCGAGAACATCATGCAACAATTAGAATGGGAAGGAATGGGAGTAAAGATAGACTTTTTGGCAACTACACCACCTCCACTTCGCTGATGACATTGTTCTAATAACACCAAACATTAGCCAAGCGGCACAAAAGCTGGCTGACTTCGACCGAGAATGTGGAAAGATAGGTCTACAGCTGAATCTGAAACAAAACTATGTTCATGAAAAATGAACTAGTTCCTGAGGCCCCATTCATTCTCAATGTAACAAACATCTCTGAATGCAGCAGTTACGTGTACTTAGGTTGAGAAGTAAACATGATGAACGACCTAAAACCTGAGCCGCGCAGGAGGAAGAGAGTGGCATGGAATGCCTTCATAAGCCTCGAAGAAATAGCTAAAAGGACAAAGAGCCTCTGCCTCCGGGCACATCTCTTTGACTCCACCATTCTCCCTGAGTTAACATATGCCTCAGAGACCTGGGCCCTAGGAAAGCAGGATGAGAATGCTATTAGCGTCTCCAACGAGAGGAATGGAAAGAGCTTTGTTTGGAATATCACGCCTCACTCAAGTGAGAGAAGGAATCCGTGAGTTCCGACCTCTGTCCCCATTCCAGAATCAGGGATGCTGTCTCGTTTGCCAAGGCATCGAAAATCAGATTGCCTGGACATGCAATGTGATTTGGAGATGACCGCTGGACTAGAGCTGTTACTGACTGGATCCAGCTAGATGTCAAAAGATCACTTGGCCACCCACCCACAAGATGGTCAGACTTCTTTGTCAAGACCCCGAAGGAACGGTTTGAAGCTATTGAATCAACCAGATGCCATTGGGCTACATTGGCATTTGATAGGGTCCAATGGAAATGTTACTGGCGCCTTCTCAAGCAAATCGATGAATAACGGGATTCATGTGATCAAGTGACCATTTCCACTTCAAAAACGTCTTTGTTGGGGCCGGAGGGATAGCACAGTTAGTAATGCATTTTCCTACTCCCATATGGTTCCCTGAGCACCACCAGGAGTAATTCCTGAGTGACGAGCCAGGAGTAACCCCTGAGCATCACTGGGTGTGACCCAAAAGGGCAAAAAAAAAAAAAGACTTTTGTCATTTTTCAAAATCAAAAGTTAATCAGTGGTGTAACAAAAGCATTTTCAACCATTTTTGAATAATTTAATAAATATAGAAAAGATAAAAGGATCTTATTTCAAGTTTAGACTTGAATTTGCTATGAATTTAAAATTTAGAAAATGTCAATGTATTTACAGAATATGAAATATCATTCATCAGTAATCCAAATTAAATATGGAAATAAATTAGTGACTTTTAGTACTATTACTATTACAGTATTTGTTTCAATGAAAGGCCATATATACAATAAATATAATGAGGTAGGTTTCAAGCATTGACTACTCATGTATACAATATTTTACTGGAAGTATAGTAAATATCTACCTTGTTCTTTGTGTTAAATTTTAATGTTTGTCATGGTTTTCATCTATTATGATAAGAAAAAAAATTGATATGAAGCCTTTTACCAAACCTAAGTGTTCAATGTTCATTGTTCACAATAAATGCGACGGTGTACTGTGTGTCTTGAAATACACTTATTTTAAGTAATTGAAACTTCCTATCTGTTGAACATATACTCTCATTTTTCATGCCCTAGTGTCTCTCTGTCTGTGACATACTTATTTCATTCAGCATGATGCTTCAAGGGCAATGCATGTTGTACAGAAAATAAAGCAGAATGTGTTTTGTGGAAGAATATTACATTTTATATGTATGCATATTTTATCAAGTTCTCTCAATTATTACGATTAATGCTGCAGTTAATAAAGGTATGTAGATATCCCATTAATATTTCTAAGTATTTTGAATAAATACTCCAAATTAGAGTTGCTATCTCATTGTGTATTTCTATATATTATATTTTGATGAAATTTGAGGCTTGTACTATGTAATTTTAGTTTCATAGTTCAATTCCATTTTATCAATGCTTTTTGCTGAAAATAAATTAGTACCTTGACATCTGTAGCCACAAGTCATGCTAAAATTAAAATATTTAAAAATAAACATACCAAACTCTATATGATTTGAGGGTCAAGCAATCTATCGGAAATAAATTGAGTTTTTATTTTTAAGGATTACTCTTGGAGTTTCGACTGTTTTCCCACCAATAGCACAATTACATGATTTTCATGATTAGACTTAGCTATTAGAACTGAGAAAACGAGTATCATATTATTAGAGAAATAATATGACTGTACATTTAAATTTATAAATAAAAATAGACTTAATAAAAGCTCGCAAGAGACTAAAAAGTGAACAATATTTTACTAGGAGATTTTTAAACTAGTGAGTAAACATTTCATTTGCTGGTAATGCATTTATTAAATGCACTGTTACATGCATAATTAGTGTCATCATACAACATTCTATGCACTTCCAACTAAGTATGTACAAATGAAAGAGCCAGATGGATTGTGCTAATGCCAGGATTACAAAACATCTCAAGCAGAAGCATTCCGTAATAACCAGATTAATCATTAACTGCTTTGGTGTTCATTAAATATCATTAATCCTTATAAATTAAATTGTTATCAATGCACATAAAATATGGATTTACGAAGAAAACTATTTATAATTATTGCATTCATTATTGTTATCTCTATTTACGTTTTTTTTCTTTTAATTTGCATGGTGCTCAGGAGAATGCAAGTTGTTCCTGAGATTCTTCCATCAAACAGGTCACCAACTGAATGCATGTGCCAGGAGGACGTACCCTGCTTGGCCTCTGCAGTGCTGGGCAGTTACTTAGGAAGCTCAGTGGCCTCTGAAGCTGCACCAGATAATTCTTGGCTGAGCCTGCACTGCTGGATATCCAACTTGGTCACCCCAAAGCAAGAATGTCCCTTAATCTCTGTTCTTATCTCTGCCCTCTAGGCATTACTCTTATCATTATTTTGGTTTGAGGGCCATACCCAGTATTACTCAAGGTTTACCACTGGTTTTGTGGTCAGAAATCACACAATAGGGTCTCAGGAAATCACTTTACAAACTGGAATCATCCCAGTTCAGCTGTATTCAAGGCAAACTTACCCATTGTGCTATATCTCAAGTCTCAGGTAATTATTTTTTTGTTCTGTTTTGTTTTAGATTTAGGAACTCACTGGGTGGTGTTTAGGGCTTACTCATGGCCATGCACTCTGAAATTACTCTTGGCCTTCTCAAAGGGAATTAAAGGGGTGCCAGTGATCAAACCATGCACCATGGATGGCAAATGCCCTACCAGGCTGTACTATCACTCTGGCTGCAAAGGAGATAGTTTTTAAAGAAATAATGTAGAAATTCTAAGAATGTACATTCCAGGTCAGGAGTGTACATTCCAGGAATGTAACACTCTCCCAGGATTCTTTTCTTAGCTACTTAAGTCTAAATGCTCTCCCTATGAGATACTGAAAGTTATGTTTAAAAATAAATTTTCACAATGAATTGTTAGCTCATAACACCCATTATAAAACTTGTACACATATCTATAGTAATTATTTTCATAATGGTGAAACAGAACTAGCAAAGTGTGCATCAATAGGAGATTATGACCACACATTTTTCTATACACCCCTATAATGGATTTTGCTGAAATAAATGAGCTTCCCAAAGTGTTTATAGAGGCCATTGTGATAGAACAGCAGGTAAAGTGCATGCCTTACACACACGCTGTCAATCCAGGTTAATCCCCGCTCTACATATATTCCATGAGTCAACCTGAAGTTATCACTGAGAGCAGAGTTGTGTGTAAACCCCAAGCTTTGTTGGCTGTGACACCCTCACTCCCACCCTCTAACTCCCCAAAAATACGCATTTGCTTAGTCTGCTTAAAACATATTGTTTATCTCTGGTAGTGACTGCAGTTTTCATTGCATTCAGGAGTTACTATTAATTTTGCCATTTCTCTTGCTTTATTTGTTTTTTTGTCCACATATGTGGCTGAAACTGTTCATTTTCCTTCATTTCCTGATTTTTTATTCAATTGGCTTAAACCTCAAGTTCCATTGAATTAGCACCAAGGGGCCAGTGTCATGTTTTAAGTGGAAGAGTACTATTTGGCAGAAAATAAGAATATGTAGCATTTCTGCTTTGTGTAGTCTCAGTTGAAGGGCTTTTAAATTGAATCCATATATTGACTGTTGTCAATATTGTTGTTATGAAACCGAGAGTGTAAATAACCTTTGAATTGATATTTGAAAACCCTTCAAGTAAATGCTGAGGATTGGCCTTGCTGAATCATATGCTATTGTCATCTGTTGTAAGAATTCTCCATACCATTTCCTGGAGGCTCTGCATTCCCACTCACAGCATACCAGCATTTGTATTTCTCTGCATTTCTGCCAATAATTGTTTCTTTCTTTTTTTCTATATCTAGGATATTCTCAAGTCTGAGGTGCTTGAGTTAAGCCACCTCATTGTGGCTTGAGTTAAATTTGGAAAACTGTCTATTATTGTCTTTTGTACTTTTTTTTAAAATGGAGTGTCTTGTATTTTATTGAGAGTTATATAATTTCTTATTTTTTTTTCTTGCACACCCGGCAATGCTCATGGGTTACTCCTGGCTCTGCACTCAGGAATTACTCCTGGCGGTGCTCGGGGACCATATGGAATGCCGGGGATCGAACCCGAGCCGGCATAAGCCAGCTGCATGCAATGCAGACGCCCTACCCACTGGGCTATCACTCTGGCCCCAATTTCTTAATTTTTTTATGTTAACTCAGACATCTATAATATGAAAATATATTCTCCCAATCTTTCTGCTATTTTGGTAGGCATTTTGCTATATGTATATATATGTATATATATATATATATATATATACATAATGCTATATGTATATATATCTTTTTAATTTAGATGTAAAGCAAATTACTTACTCATTTTAAAAGAATAGAAGAATAGGTTAGGTAGGCCATAGAGATAGTGTTGTGACTATTCCTAGCTTCTAAGACTGATGCTTTGTTTCTTTATGTGTTTGTTTTTAATCTCACTCAGCTATGCTCCAGGCTTTCTCTTGGCTTTATCCTCAAGATCAACTCTGGCAGGGCTCTGGTACTCATATGAGGTGCTGGGGATTGAATCTCAGTCAGCCACACACAAGCAAGTACCTTACCCAGTATATCACATAGGCCAAAGAAAAATCCTTTGACACCTCAGCTTATAGACTTCCTTCGCCTTGGCAGAATAACTTGTCTCTGCGTTCCATGGACATCTTTCAGTTTCTTTGTTCTTTGAGGCAGACTTGGGCAGCACCTGGTGCTAAGGGATTTCTCTCGGTTCTGTGCTTAGAGATCACTCTTACCACTCTACCTGAGACCATATGAAGTATTGGGGTCAAACCTAGGTACAGCATTTATCTTGCATATAGGAAGCATTCTCTGTATACTGTCTCTTTGGCCCTAAGACAATTTACTATTTCAATCTTTCTCACATGTATCTTTATAAGTAGTTGCCTTACTTATAGTCACCTGTATCACTGTCTTCCCACTGTTCATGGATTTGCTCGAGCGGGCACCAATAACTGTCGCGTCCTGGTGTAGCCCAAGGGAATCTGCTGGCTCTAGGAACACGAGAGCCTCAAATCATTTGTTCAGGTCATGGGAATGAGGTCTATAATTGTTCCTGGTTTTTGGCATAACAGATATGACATGGGTAGCTGGCAGGCTCTGCCGTGCGGGTGGGATACTCTCGGTCATAGGTTCTCAGTACATTTACTAATGAACTGCAAAGGGGGCAATGGACTGATCTCTCCTTATATTAAAATAATTAAAACAATTAATGAATGAACTAAAACAACAGCTAAAATAAACATATGCTAAATAATATAAGTATTCTCTTAAATTTCTTAAATCTGCAATTATTTCAAGTATATTGATTCATTCAAATAATTACTTTGACACATGAAAGGCTGTTTTAATTTCCTTTTGTCTTTTTCATTTCCCTCTTTTCATGACCAATTGGCCTTATTAAATATTGCATTCACTCATGATTAATTGGTTGTTTTCAGCTACTATCAGTACCCTTTATGTAGATTTTTGTTGAGATTATTAAATTGTAATTTATTTTAAGTACTGAAGTTGGCAGCTAAAGAGATTTTAACAAAGAGGGAAAAAAGATAAATGCTATATAATGAAGATTTTTGTAAGCTATATTTTTTCTAACAATATCTTGAAAAATATTTCACTGGTGATAACATTTTGTGCTAGTAAAATCACTCAGTGTTCAATTTCTTGACGATAGTCACACCAAATAAATGCACGAGATAGAGGTGACTGCAAGAGTATCCCAGCCGCACGGCAGAGCCTGGCAAGCTAGCCGTGTTGTATTTGATATGACAAAAACCAGTAACAATTATAGACCTCATTCCCATGACCTGATGGAATGGTTTGAGGCTCTTTATGTTCCTGGAGTGAGCAGTTGACCATGGGCTACACTGGCATGTGACAGGACTGGTGCCCGCTCGGGCAAATTGATGAACAACGGGAAGACAAGTGATAGAAGTGATACAGACACAACAAGATAGTAACATATAATTTTCTCTTTACTATTGTCTTCATCTCTCACTCCTTGGTTAGAATAGTGCATGGACACAGCTCAGTTTTATTAAAATAAATAAAAATAATTAAAAATATTAAAATAATTAAAATAAATTGTAAGGTAAATATTTACTTTCAAAATAGGATGGAGTGGTAAGATTGATAAATACGTGTTCATTGCATTTTGTTAGTAGAAAATGCAAGTATGCTTGCTTTTCAATATCTCAATTAGTATAGTAACATATACGCTTGATTATTAGCCCTTATAATTTTTTGGTGAAAAGCCTGGGGATTTTTTAATATATTGAGTTTATCAATCAAATTAAGACTGTGAGTATCAGGAATTTTGATAGAAATAAATATAATAACATTGACTGGCTCTGTGGATTTCGTCAGTTGTGAGTGAGTACTTCGGTATATGCATGCCTTCTCCAGGGGGACTGTATTTTTTTCCTACTTACCGAAAGACTTATTTTCTTTCTTTTCTCCCTCCTTCCTCCCTTTCTCCTTGTCTCCCTCCCTCCCTCTCTTTCTCCCTTCTTGTCTCCTGTCCCCCCTTTCTTCAGTCTTCCCTCCCTTCCCTACCTCCCTTCCTTCCTGTCCTCCATCCTACCTTTTCTTCCTTCCTTCCTTCCTTCCTTTCCTTCCTTCCTTCCTTCCTTCCTTCCTTCCTTCCTTCCTTCCTTCCTTCCTTCCTTCCTTCCTTCCTTCTTTGTTTGTTTCTTTCTTCTTTCTTTCTTTCTTTCTTTCTTTCTTTCTTTCTTTCTTTCTTTCTTTCTTTCTTTCTTTCTTTCTTTCTTTCTTTCTTTCTTTCTTTCTTTCTTTCTTTCTTTCTTTCTTTCTTTCTTTCTTTCTTTCTTTCTTTCTTTCTTTCTTTCTCTCTCTCTCTCTCTCTTTCTTTCTCTCTCTCTCTCTTTCTTTTCTTTCTTTCTCTTTCTTTCTTTCTTTCTTTCTTTCTTTCTTTCTTTCTTTCTTTCTTTCTTTCTTTCTTTCTTTCTTTCTTTCTTTCTTTCTTTCTTTCTTTCTTTCTTTCTTTCTTTCTTTCTTTCTTTCTTTCTTTCTTTCTTTCTTTCTTTCTTTCTTTCTTTCTTCTCTTTCTTTCTCTCTTTTTTCTTCTTTCTTTCATTTCCAAGCAGGCTACACCAAAAATTCTCAGGACTTAATCCTGGTTTTGTACTCAGGAATCACTCCAGAAGGTGCAGGGAGGACCTACAGTGTTGGGATCTAACTGGGTGTGCTGCATGGAAAGAAGGTGACTATTTTACTATTTCACTATTGAACTTATTTATTACTGCTCTAAACAATAAATTGATAATGCTAAAACTATTTCATTTTTGAAATGTAATTCAGACTGACAGATTAGTTCCTTTCTGAAACATGACAAGACATTTGAGATACAATTCACAATAGTTAGTGAAAGTCCCTTGAATTTAGAAACAGAATATAATTATTAGAGTTCAATGTTCCAATATAAGTTTCTAACAGGGTTATATCAACACAACTGTTTAACCATTTCTATCATGCTTTAAAATTATGATTTATTTCTATCATTCTTTAAAATTATTTTAGCTGAAATTGCAGCTACACCTACCAATGCACATTTTCCATCATACTGAATCTCTGCTGTTTTAGAAACACGTTTTTTTTTTTAGTACCACATAAAAATAACTACATTTTGCCTCTTAAATTTACCTATAAACAAAAAAAAAGATTTTATCCTAAAACTTTCTAATTAGCTGTTAAATGATTCTTCCTATGTAATTTCCTTACTTGAAGCAGTAGAAGATCTTCAAATATTCTCAAAGTAGTAATTTTTATAGTTTCAAAATCCCATAATTCACCTTTAGGAAAAAAATAGTTTTGAAAGGTTCAGAAAGACATAGGAAATGAAAACAACCACAAAATTTCCCATTTACTGAAAAAGAAAAGAGACTATTTTATTGGTTGGAGCCATAATACTGTATAGAGGATTCTTTTCCTTGCAGATGACTGATACAGGTTTGGTCCCTGTTATCTTATATGGTCCACTGAGCCCATCAGATATGATTCCTGAGCACAGAGCCAGGCGTTAACCTTGAGCACTGTGGTGTTTAGTACAAAACAAAGCAAAAGGTCTTCCTAACAATATTGTATTTCCAGGAAAATATCAGTAAATATAGTATGTTACGGAGACAAAAGAATTAGTAATAATGATGAAAATTTTATTTAATTTAAGAAACTTAATTCAGTTTTTTGCAAATTTTTGTATTATGTTTACTTCATTAATAATAATTGATTTATTTTATTATAAAACTGTCTTTAGTTAAATCTCCAAACCAAAGATCAAACTGAAAATTCTCTTAAAATTCATGAGCATTTTTTGCATTAGAAAATAAACAATATTAATACTTCATATTTCTTAGCTGAAGTTCTAAAAACCTGGATTTTAAAGTGTTTCTTTGAAACTGTGGTTCATCTACACTATGGAATACTATGCAGCTGTCAGAAAGGATGAAATTATGAAATTTACCTGCAAATGGATGGACATGGAGTCTATCATGCTGAGTGAAATTAGTCAGAAGGAAAAGGACAGATATAGAATGACTGCATTCATTAATAGGATATAGATACCAGTGTTTTAATAAATATGGGAAATGGTACTGGCAGATTAAAACTCACCACTGAATATACACAAAGAGACTTAAGTGATTAACTCTAAATATCTGCAGGGCTAGCCACAATGTGTAAAATAAGAGGGAGAGAGATGCAGAGACAGAGAGAGAGATAGAGAGAGAAAGAGAGGAAACTGGGGTACCTGCTATTAAGGCGGGTGGGGGACGGGAGGGAGGGGTACATTGGTGGTGGAAATGGGGCACTGGTAGAGGGATGGGTGCTGGAATACTGTATTACCAAGAACCAATTATGAACACCTTTGTAATTGTATGTTTCACGGTGGTATAATAAAAAAATTAAAAAAAAATAAAGTGTTTCTTTGAAAAAAGTCTTTAATGTAATATCTTAAATATAACACTTCATTAAAATTGATCTCATAGTGGTTATTTAAAATAAACCTTACAAAACCTGATGTCAGTAAAGACATTCATAAATAATTTCATCTAGATAGTATTTTATGTGTTTATGTTTCATTGCATTTGGCAAAAAAGTGTGCTTTTGTCTTATTTGACTGGAAAATTTTAGCTCCCCCAGGTTTTAGTTCTTGATGAGCTATGAAGAAGATTTTTAATTAGTTGGTAAGTGACATTGATTATCATTAAATCACATCAAGAAGAGGAAACAATTCTATTACCTTATAATTTTCTGTATTCCACAATAGCTTGTGCATGAGCATTATTAAAGATTAGCTGCCTCAAGCTGCAGAAACCTAATAACTCATTCTGAATAATGTGATAATAGAAAAATATATATATTCTCAGCCATATCTTATGAGTAAACTCAAACACATTATATTCTATACAAACTTTAGGTAGGTTTAAAACAATGATGTGATATCATAACAGTGATATATTCTCACACTTTAATACAATAATGAATGGTATCATAGTCGATGTTGCAGATTCTGTTTGTTGTGAGGTCATCGTGGGTGGTGCACAGATACTATACTTGGCCATGTTAGAGAGACTGGCCACATTACCTGGGATCCAACTAATGATGCCTGTGCCCAAGGCAAGCACCTTACTGATTGTCTATCTTACAAGCTCTTTCTACATTTTTAAGCCAGATAGTGTGGGTATGACATTCCATTTCATTGCATTCCATCAATCATCTCTAAATAAATAGTACTTGCTTTCAAAATAATAATCTAATAGGATTCTGTGCTTTGACTTCCCCATTTCCTCCTGACTAATATAGTATACTAATTTATTTATATGTATGCACATATATCCTTATAAAGAATTTGGGTAGATTGATTCTTAGCTTCATTATAACTGGAAGGATTATGGCAAAGAAATTGAATTTGTTAGGGACAGACATACAGGAAATTACATGCCACTTCCTTTCTATTCTCATTCAAATTTCTTTCACTTAAATTTATATATATTCTAGTCAAATTCCAACCACTCGGAAGTTTTAAATGAACTGAACATTTTGACATGCATTACATTTAGTTCAATGTTTCTTCATCAATGAACAGCAAAGATTTTACAGATGTATGTACCTATTTTAGAGTCATTTAAAAAAAAAGCATTTTGTCATAACTGAAAATCCTTCCAGTTATACTGAAGCTTATCAGAGAGACTAATGGATTGAGTCATTCTATGTGGTGGAGAGCTGGGTGTGATTTGCTGTAAGAGAGAGGCAGATAGAATAATACCAAACTATCACAGACAAATCCTTGTTTCCTGAGATCAATAACTGTCTTGCGAGTATATAAGAAAAGGTTATAGGGCACACTGTTCTAAGAGCAATGCAATTCAACAGCACACCACCTGGGTGAACTGTTATAGTCAATTCGGGACACTTTATAATGTGTTTTGCTAAGTCTCTCATATAATATTTTAATGAGATTTTTAATTATTGCTTGCTGCTAAAATTATTTAGTATAAGTATTTAATGCAAAATACATTTGCTACTTTTTATCTATTTTCATTGAGTCATTTTGAATTTCAATACTATGATAATACGGTTCTTGCTAGCAATGTTTCAAAACCACATACACCACTAGAGTGTCTTCTTCTCCCCACCATTATCCCAAGTTTTTCTCTACTCCCTCACCTAGGTAGAGTCCATTCAGTTCTGCTTTTAATTCAGTCTTTGTTTCATTCTTCCAAGGTCTTTCCTCTCATATTTAGCTCACCTCCAAATTCCCTTTAACATTCATATTCATATTCATAGTATTCTGTTTGTGGCAAGAGATATTCTTAGTGATAAGGTTCTTCCATAGCATTATCTGCACTCTAACTCCCCTCCATCACTACATATTAATTTTGGACATTCCAAAGTGGCCCAACATTCCCCAGTCAAAACAAAACAAAATTTAAAAAATTCTTTCATTATAAATTACTCATAATCTCAGTTTTATAGTGTGACAATTGCTAGTTTATAAGGGCCACTTCTCTTATTTTCCTAAATTTGTATTACCTGTTTTTCCTTTACCTCTTCAGTGATTGAAAAACAGTTGGCAGTAGGTGAAGGACTTTCCTAAGTTTTGTTTACAAAGGGGACAGGGCAGTACTTCCTGTGATTTCCAGTCCCCAAAAGGCCATCTGTTGAATGCTAGAGTCTAGGAGGGACGCAGAACATGCCGTTCCCCTGATCTTCCAAGCCATCCCAGCAGTGCTCACTTGTCACACCTGTCTTCCCTTTTGTTTGTCAATTTGCTTGAGCAGACACCAGTAACATCTCCATAAATTGTGTCGCATACTAGTGTAGCCGAAGGGAATCTGCTCGCTCCAGGAACACGAAGAGACTCAAACCTTTCCTTCAGGTCATGGGAACGAGGTCTATAATTGTTACTGGTGTTTGGCATATCAAATACGACACAGGTAGCTTGCCAGGCTCTGCCATGTGGGTGGGATACTCTCAGTAGTAGGCTCTTGTTTGTGCATTTACAGATGAACTGCACAGCCACAGAGTGGCCACATGCAATGGGGAAAAATTGGCTTCTCTTATGTGAAACTGATGAGATGTACAGTTCGAATGTTGAATATGGCGGCCCGCATGGTGTGGGGGTTCTTCTGACTTCTTGTAAGGCTCTGTTGAGATGGATGGAGGGCCAGGTCTAGAACCCACCTTACCTCCTGGATGCCTCATGATCTGCTGAGCACAGGGAGAGTCGGTAGCAGCTCTGCCCCATGTTTCTGAGTAGTGCCAGAGGCTGCTGAAATCAGAGCGAGTGGTGCTAGGGAGATCATGTCTGCTTTGGATGCATTGCTCATATCCATGCCTGGTTGAAACATTTTTAAGGTTTTGTGTTTCATTATATTTATTCAAAATTTTGCATTTTAAATGTTCATAAATTTCATAAGATAAACTGGTTCATGAAGTGATTTGCTAGTAATGGCAAAATGATTATTAAAATTTCAATACTGTTTTAAAATAAAATATGTATTTCTTGCATTAAAGACAAATCTTGACTGTCCTTAACATAGATTTGACCCTGATTCGTAATCTATCATCAACTACACATTTTTAAAAACTCATTTAATTATTTCATGTAATCAGCATGCTAGGACATGGTGTTAGTAAGATTCAGACATATCTTTCAATTTTCTAAATGCGCTGTATTATGTTATATGCCCATACTAAGTATACTAAGAAAGTGTTTTCTTGTTTTAAAGCATAATTTTGACATTTTAATTGATTGATTTTTTTTAAGAAACTAATATTTTAAGTATTTTCTATAATTAAATATTTTAATGTTATTAGTGGAAGTGCTTAATCTCCATCGTTACAATTTTCTCAAAATAATAATGCAAAAAACTTCCTATTAACCTTGTCTTCATTTGTTCTAATAGTACGTCGTTATCTTTCACATTTGACTATAAACTTTTAAGTTTTCTCATTATTGTTTCTGTACATTCTGTTCTTAGTATCTTTGCATTATCTTAAAGCAGGAATTATTATGATACCATCTATAAAATCTAAAAAATTCACTACAAAACATAATAATCTAACTGGAATTTAAAACGGATATTTCCATTGAGTCATCCTGAGGGAAATGACTTATATTTTTAATAAGCAAAGGACAACATTTTTTTTGTTTGTTCGATTTTTAGTCCCTACCAGAAGTGCTCAGGGACCATAGTTGCTGGGGGCTCAGGAGTCACTCCTAATAACATTCAGGTGTTACAGGCAGCATGAAGAACTAAACCTGAGACTCAGGAAAGCAAAGCAGGAGATCTAACTCACTTAAATATATTTTTCAGTCCAATAAGAGATTTTAGGGGATGGAATGATAGCACAGCGGTTCAGGGAGTTTGCCTTGCAAGCAGCCAACCTGGGTTTGATCCCGGAAACCCATATGGTCCCCCAAGCACTGCCAGGAGTAACTCCTGAGTGCAGAGCCAGGAGTAACCCCTGAGTGTTGCCGGGTGTGACCCAAAAAAGCAAAAAAAAAAGAGATAGATATTTTAGATAATATCCTTAAGCTATGCTGATCTACAGAGAGCAAAGTTTTTCAGTTTAAATGCTGCTTAATCCTTATTTAGGATAAGTGAAGTAGTGTGTACTTGTGTGTTATCTGTGTGCATAGAAAGTAAGGGAAAATTCCTTATTAACCACATTCACTCATTCAACATAAATTTATTGAGCTCATACTATTTAACACTCTCATCAGATTTTCTTTTTTTTTACCAGAATTAACATTTTTAATTGAATCATCATGAATCACAAAGTATTCATGATTGAGATTCAAGCTTAGTCTCAATCCAACACCAATCCCTTCATCAATGTACACTTTCCTCCACCAATGACCCCAGCTTCTTTTCTGGTCCCCCAACCCACCTCTGTGGCCTATCTGTTCTCTACTGCCTTTTTCTAAAATATATTTCATTATACCATAGTGATATATACAATTACAAAGATGTTCATGTTATGGTTTCAGTCATACAGTGTTCCAGTACCCATCCCATTTGTTTCCAGATTCTGGCTATTGTGAATAGTGCTGCTATGAAAATAAAAGTAAGGATGGAGTTTCCACTGTGTGTTTTTTGGGCTCCCAGTATATATTCCCAGGAGTGGTATAGCTGGATCAAATAGGAGCTCAATTTCTAGTCTTTGGAGGAATGTCTGTCCATATTGTTTTCCAAAAGGCTGTATCAGTCAACATTCCCATCAACAATAGATGAGAGTATCTTTCTTCCTGCAACCGTGCCAGCACTTGTTGTCCTTGCTCTTTTGGATATGTGCCAGTCTCTGTGGTGTGGATGATATCTCATTGTTGTTTTGATTTAATCTTTCTGATGATTATTGATGATGAGTGTCTTTTTCATGCACATTTTGGCCATTCAAATTTTTTCTTTGTTGAAGTTTCTGTTCATTTCTTCTCCCCATTTTTTGATGGGGTTGGATATTTTCTTGTAAAGTTTACCAATGCCTGATATATGCTGGATATTAACCCCTTATCAGATGAGTATTGGGTTACTATTCTTTCCCATTCTGTGGACTGTCTTTGTATCTTAGTCACTGTTTCTTTTTAGGGGCAGAAGCATTCTAGTTTCAGGTAGTCACATGTGTTTATCTTTGCTTTCGGTTTTTTGTTAGTGGTGTTTCATTTCTGAAGATGCCTTTACCTTCAATACCATCACATTTTCAAAATGCAATCATGAATAAGAAAAATCTCTTAGTCATAGACTTCCATCTTTCAATGGCAGATTACAGAGATTTGCCAGGATTTACCAAGAAAAATGAATAAATAGTTAAAAAAGGTTATGCAGTAGGTATGCTCATAATATATGTGAATTATTATTTTAATTTTAATTGAGTTAACTGAGAAGGACATGCTAAAATAGGATGTAGGATCTCAACTCCAATTGACAATTAAATGGAACAGGAATTTCAGAATTATAGGCATTCAGGGCATTAAAAACGGTAGATAATGGGCACTAAGGAATGAAAAATGTTTGTGTCCCTGGGTATGGAAAAGATTATGAAATCTTATGGGAAGAAGTAAGGTAAATTAACTGAAAAAAAATTAATTCTATAAAGTTTTAAGGCAGTGGAAATGGTATTGAATTTAGTTACAACAGGACATAGAATATTTAAGATATTTTAATAAAAAAGTAATATTAATTAATGAATGCAAGCAAGTATTGAGGTATATAAAGGGTAAGTTAGTGTTGGAGTACAGTGTTACTCAGAGTCTCTGCACCTTGCCTGGATTTGCCTCCTGGAGGCCACTTTGTAGATAAGGAGCAGGACACAGTTTGGAATGTGGCAGTATATCTTACCATGTACTCTATGTTAGCAGTATAAATATTTTCTCAAATGCTACCACAATCATTGTGGGACTAGATAGATATTACTAGTGTATTTACCTGGCCATGTTGGATCTCTAAGTAATTAGACGAGAGAGAAATGCTGTTTGCCTCAAAGCAAGCAAGCATGGCTCTCTAATAAGTCTAAAGGCTAATATACAAAACATCTATGAAGCAAAGATGAGAATTGTGAAGGCTTGGAGAAATATATACCTGGTTGTTGAATGTCCATTGGTATAGATGCATGCCTTTGTATTCTGAGATATAGTTCATCTCAGATGCCCCTCCGCCATCAACCAAGGACCTGCTGTGTTGGCTGGGCAACATCAACATTTTAATGGGGCTAGGTTAGGTCCTGGAAAAGTTACCTGAGGGGACTTGACCCTAACTGCTTTCCATTATTGTGGGTAGTCTGAATTAAAAAGTTATAAAAGCTGTAGCCTTTTTGACTTTTGGCCTTTTTGTCTTTTCCACCTTCTCCCTCTGCTCTCCGCCTCTCTGCTCTCTTCCCTGTTGGGCCTTAGCACATGGTAGTGGCCATCTTGGCCTAGGATTCTAAACCTACACATTGCCAGGGCCCAGCTAGCAACCTAAAGTCAGGGTTTTCCTGGATTGTATACCAGAACCTGTGAGAGTAAAGACTTTTATTTTTTTTATTATTTTTTTTTAATTTTTTTATTTTTAAAATTACAAAGATATACAATTAAAAAGTTCATATTTGGGTTTTGGTCAAACAGTGTTGCAGCACCCATCCCGCCACCAGTGCCCATCTACCACCACCAACGTCCCCGGTTCCCTCCCCCTCCCCAGCCCTGCTCCATGGCAGGTTCTTGATTTCTTTCCATTTCTCTCTCTTTCTCTTTGCCTTCCCCTCCAGACTATGGATTACAGAACATACATTAAAGGGTTGTCATGTGTATCTTTTTGCCTCTATTTAATGCTCAGTTCTAGGTTGGCATTAGTACCCTCAACAATTGTTAGCACACTGTTCCATTTCTGTCTTACCTAGCCTCTGAATCCCACACGTTTGTGATAATTTCCACCTTTGACAGGACATCCTGATATATGTTTCACTTGACCTTGGATATTGGTATCATAATATGTACCTATATATTTATGTTATGCAGATAAATGCAGTCATTCTGTATCTGTCTCTCTCCTTCTGGCTAATTTCGCTCAACATAATCTTCTCCATGTCCATCCATTTGTAGGAAAATTTTATAACTTCATTTTTCCTAACCGCTGCATAGTATTCCATTGTGTAGATGTTTCAAAGCTTTTTTATCCAGTCATCGATTTTCGGGCACTCTGGTTGCTTCCAGATTCTGGCTATTGTGAATAATGCTACTATGAACATAAAAGTAGGGATGGTGTTTCCGCTGCGTATTTTTGGTTTCCCAGAGTAGATTCCCAGGAGTGGTATGGCTGGGTCAAATGGGAGTTCAATTTCTAGTCTTTGGAGGAAAGTCCATATTGTTTTCCAGAAAGGCTGTACCAGCCGGCATTCCCACCAACAATGGATGAGTGCACTGGTAGAACTTTACAAGAAGAAAACAAACAACCCCATCAAAAAATGGGGAGAAGAAATGAACAGAAACTTCAGCAAGGAAGAAATTCGAATGGCCAAAAAACATATGAAAAAATGCTCATCATCACTAATCATCAGAGAGATGCAAATCAAAACAACAATGAGATACCACTTTACACCACAGAGACTGGCACATATTCAAAAGAACAAGAACAACAAATGCTGGCGTGGGTGTGAGAGTAAAGACTTTTAAAACTGCGCTGGACTCCTAAGTTTCATCCATTCCCCACCAGCTTCGGAGGTAGAAGCAAATAATTTATTGATATCATTGGGGACACCAGTGGCTCCCCAACAAGTTAGGGTGTTGAACAAAACAAAGAGAATTCAAAGTCCTTAAGATATTACCAATGATACACATTTATATATTACATATTACTTATATCTATCATCTGAAGTACTTAATCACTTGATCACTTGACTTCCGTTGATCATAGATCTGTTAGAGCAGGACCAGTAACATCTCAATAGCCCTTTCACATGCTAGATAGTCCAAGGGCATCTGTCCACTCCAGGAACATAAGGAGCCTCAAAACCATTCCATCAATCATGGGAATGAAGTCTATAATTGTTACTGTTATTTTGCATATCAAATGTGACATGGTAGCTTGCCAGGCTCTGCCATGCAGGTGGAATACTCTAGTAGTCAGCTCAAATTTTGAGTATTTATTAATAAACCACATAGCCACTAAACAGCAACGTGAGCTGGGCTGTGATCAGCTCTTCTGGTGAGTGGCTGAAGTACAATGCACATAAATAATAATAGAGAATTATTCTGCCCATAGAGGTATTGCCTGTGTGGCAGTGGTACTCGGCTGCATTGGCAGGTGGCAGACAGGGGACACACTTGTCTACACCCAGGGCTCTGCCCCAGTGGCCCTGTATGGTTGATGGTTGATGGTCTGACATAGAAAAGACTGGGCCCCATGGGATGAGCGCAGAGTCACAGCAGAGTCTGTCAAGATACTCGTGGTGTATTTGATAGCCCAAAACAGTAACAATAATGGGACTCATTCCCAACTTATGGAGGCATTACTGGTGCCCACTTGAGCAAATCAATGATCAATGGGAAGACAAGTGATAAGTGACAGAATTATTACAGTGCCAAAGTATTTCTATAGCAGCTGAAAACTATTCGCTTCATAAATTTAAGCCAAAATAAAAACATTTTCTCATTTTTGGAATTAGTAGCATATGATCGAAAGAAGTAAATATTCAAATAATATGAGATTTAGGTGAGAAACAGGCCATAGCTGATTAACTATATGGATATAACACAATTTAACAAAATTAAAAATCAACACATTTTTTTTGTGTTCCAGAGCCTCACAGACCTGGGGCAGAGCTGCTACTTGCTCTCCCAGTGCCCAGCTGCTCACGAGGTGCCGGGAGGGATGGCAGGTTCTAGCCCTGTCCCACCACCCCAGCAGAGCCTCACAACAAGTCAGACGACCCCCACCCCCCACTCCATGAGGGCTGCCATTTTCCACATCTGGACTTCCCTCTCATCAGAACTCCACCCAACAGACGAGCATATCACAGCCCGGCTCACGTGGTTCATCAATAAATGCTTTATTTAGAGGTGACTACAAGAGTATGCCACCCACACGGCAAGCCTGGCAAGCTGCCTATGTTGTATTTGATATGCCAAATACCAGTAACAATTATAGACCTCATTCCCATGACCTAATATAATGGTTTGAGGCTCTTTATGTTCTTGGAGCAAGCACATGCATGCCCTTGGGCTCCTCTAGCATGAGACAGGACATATGGAGATATTACTGGTGCCTGCTCAAACAAATAGAAGATGAACGGGAAGATAGTGATAGTGATAGTGAAAAATCAATACATAAGGACCAGGAATTTAGTACAGATAGGAGGACATATACATGGCATGGATTTAATTACTTTTACTACAACAGGTTCCCTGAGCACTACCAGGAAGATTCCTAAGTACAAAATCATTTGAACATCCTGAGCACAGCCAGATGTGGCAAAAACAAACCACAAAACAGAAGAGACTAATAAACGAATTATTGTCTATTACATGTCATAGTAGCTCAAAGCAATAAAAGTGATGAATCATTCCTGTCACAAAGAAACTTGCAAAGTAGGTCAGGATACAATGTATATACAGACAAAATGATAAATCTTAGTTAAAATGGGAGGGGGATATAACACAACTCAACTTAAAACTGAAATAACTAGTATTGAGTTCTGCTTTGCTTGAAGTGAATTATTTAGTCTCTGATAGCAATTTCTTCACATGACAAGTCAATACAATAATGTACCACTTTCTGTTTTGAAATGTTTTAAAATAACATATAAGCCCTCTTTAAATACATTTGAAGCAACCTAGAGAGGGTAGCATAAATAATTGGAATGCCTGTATTGAATTTGAAATGTCCAAAGTCCTTTTCTGGATTCTACCTAGCCACCCCCCCACCAAAACATTACTTGCTGTTTTTCTGGGATAATCAGCATGATAAGTCCAGAGGTTTTGTCAGATATTCACATCTGCACTCAAACTTTCTGGGAGAACTGCCAAAATCCTAAAGACTGCTCATAGGCCCCCTATATTGTTATTAAAAATATAAACATAAACTAACCTCAAGTTTTGTTACTTAAATTTGGAAAAAAAATGATAGATTTAGAGAATGCTATATGACTTCCTAACATTAAATATTTGAGATTAAGATTGAGGAAAGTAAAAAAGCAATAGTTTGCCAAGCATTTAGCGGGCTTCTGTTACAGAGCAGACAGGTTTTGGATCCGATATCTCACTATATGAAGAAAACAGGAAGATATATGATGCCAAAAAAGTTAAACAGTGACTCCTTTCTGTATAACATATGATATATTTGATGATGAGTGACTCTATAGAAGGCTAAATATGAAGATTCCTTCCAAATCAGTGTATTCCAAACACATGTCACTGACTCTGGAGAGCACAAAAATGACCCAGATTGCTTGAAGTACCTCTTGCAATATGAGGGTGGGGGTACACTTTCTGGGTATTTTCATTAAGAGAGTGGCCTTCTATAGAGTGTCAAAATGACTTTATTTTTTAAGAAATAAATGGCTTTATTGTTCATTAAAAACAACCAAAGCCTTTAATAGATAATCACTCATAATTAAGTATATGGAACAAATGTGTCAGAGTTCCTTATACTAATATAAAATGGGAAAATGTTAGAAGTTGTGCTGTGAGATTATGTGATTTCCATATTAATAAAATAGTTTTATCCCAAATAGTGTTAATTTTGGTCTCTAGTCACAAAAAATGTCACAATAAATGCTTCAGCTTTACTGTCTTCCTGCCTCTGAAAAGTAAGCATGAGAAAAAAATGAAGAAGCCATATTAATTTAAGACACATTTACATCCTCTAAAATAATGCAGAAGTACACATTTTTAAAGGCATGGAGAGTTGGAGAGGTAATGAGGAGGAAACCCCCAAAGAGTAACTATCAACCCTTCATGACCTCAATTTCAGTATCTTCCATAATATTTCTAAAAGCAGCAAAGAAAGTTCACTTTGACTGTTTCCCTGGAGATAATATAGCCAATCAAAATTGATTACTTTTCCATGCTATATATCATGCAGAATTGTTAACAGGAATTCTACTATTCACTCATTCCCTTGGCCTACTTCTTGACAGCTACTTTAGAGTGTACTTAATTTTGAAGTAAATAACATATTAAAAATTAATCAGAGGAAAGAGTAGTTTTGAATTAGAAGTAAAATAAAAGTAAAATGGTGCCACCTAAATTGCAAGATGTTCTAGTCTATCATAGGTTTTAATTTTAGGCATTAGAGGGAGGAAGAATTTAGAAAACTCATGTTTTAACATTTAGTATTTCAATTCAGTGTCTCTCCAGTTCAAATTATGGATTCAAAGTAATATATCCTTTGTGAATTGAATAAAGAGGGAAAAGAGACAAAAAAGACAGAAAAGGATGAAAAACATAATATCTATCTATCTATCTATCTATCTATCTATCTATCTATCTATCTATCTATCTATCTGTCTGTCTGTCTGTCTGTCTGTCTGTCTGTCTGTCTGTCTGTCTGTCTGTCTGTCTATCTGTCTGTCTGTCTGTCTATCTAACTATCTGTCTATCTGTCTGTCTATCTGTCTATCTGTCTGTCTGTCTATCTGTCTGTCTGTCTATCTGTCTATCTGTCTGTCTGTCTGTCTGTCTGTCTTTCTGTCTGTCTGTCTGTCTATCTATCTCTATGTTTTCATGTGAATGTATGTTTTTATATGTACATATATACATATATGTGTGTTTTGATATATAATAAAATATATAACTTTTTCGTTGGGGGACATACCTGGGGTGCTCAGATTTTGATCCTGGCTCTGCATTAATGATTCTCCTGGCAGTGCTCTGGGACCATATCTAATACCAGGTATACAACCCAGGTCAGCCATGAGCAAGGCAAGTGCCCTCCTCACTGTATTATTACTCTGGCTCATATTTTCCTTTTTTAATTATAGAAAACATTCTATAAAATAAATTTAAAGACCAATGTTATAATTATAATTATCGAAGTTTTCTTCAAGATAGTTTGAACTTAACCCTTGACATCACTGCTGTATTTCTTTAAAAGAAACCTAAAGATCAATTGAAAATAGCACTCTGCAATATTTACCAGATACACATTTTGAATTTCAGGATTCAGATTTCAAAAAATCAGCTATTTTATTAAAGCAATTAAAATATGAGAAATTGTCGAAAGCAACCTTTTCAGAACTATAAAATCAAAGTTTTTAAACCAGATGGTGTCGGGCGCTCCGCCGGGTCCCCGACAGTGCCGGGAAGCGAGTTCCCTTCTACCTCCCGAAGCCGGCGAGGAATGGATGGACACTCAGGAATCCGATGCGGTTTTAGAAGGCTTTACTTATCACAGGTTCAGGCATACAAATCAGCAAAAGGAAAAACCCGATGCTTAGGATTCCAGGCTAGAACCCCAGCCACGTGTAGGCCAAGATGGCGACCACCACGTGTAAAACTTCCAAGGGGAATAAACGCTCACAAGGCGAAATCCCACCGGGAAGAAGAAGCCAGGGAGAGCTGGAACCTGCAAGTTTATACCCCCCAGCAACTCAGACCTTCCTCCCATTGTTATGGAAAGCAGGGAGGGTCCAATGCCCTTAGGTAGTCCCTCCCTGCATCTCACCTAGGGCCTTTACTGTGCTAATGTTTTGAGCTGGAATGCCTTTGAAATGTAGAGAAGGGGGTTTCTGAGATGGCATGTCACTGTACCAAAGATCAACACCAATGCCAGTTAAATATTTCTCCAAGCCTTCACAAGTCTCCTCTACTTCATTGTAGTTTTATATTTTATTAGGGAGCCATGCTTGTTTGTTTGGAAGCAAACAGCATTTCTCTCTGGTCTAATTACTTAGGTGTCCTTACGTGGCCAGGCTAATATGCTGGTAAGATCTAGCTAGTCCCACTATGATTGTGATAGCATGGGAGAATATTTATACCAGCTAGTACAGCATACATGGTCGGATAAACTGCCACATTTAGACTACCCCCTTATCTACGGAGTGATTTGCGGGAGGCAATCCAGAGCAGATGCAGCGGCCCTTAGGAGTCCTGCAACAAGATGGTATAAGTTAAAGAATGATTAAATTTTATCAAGAAAGATGAGATTTTGTGACATTTTGTCTTGCTCTAAAGTTGTCTTGAAACCAGTAGTCAAAAATCAGATTGTCTGTGAAAAGCGACACTCAGAAACCATACTGAGGAGCCAAATGGGTTTGGAGAACTAAAGAAAGCCACTCATAGCGAATTACCTGTCAGATTGGTCCTTTGGAAGACAAAATTATATATTCTGTCTTTATTTAATCTATCTAATAGATAATCTTGAGGAAAATCTCTCTTTAGGAAAATATCCTGAGGAAATTCTCTTTATCATGAGGGTGGAAAGTAAGCACATAGAAGAGTCAGAACATATTGTATTGCCATTTAAAATTTCTATTTAATGGAGTAGTTGGGCAAATAGTGAACCTAGCACTTGTTTGGAGCGACGATCCTGGCTTCCAGTCAGGGCTATAATCTATAAATAACAAGAAGTAGCTATCTGAAAAACAAAACCAAAAGAACAAAAAAAAAATACTCCCTGAAAATAATTTTAGAAAACACAAATTATCACAAAAAATGAGTTAGTCACTGTCTCCAATGATCCTGTCTCAGCGTGTGAAGCAAATTAATTCAATGCTTCATATTGCGTGAGGCCCACATGACTTCTATGATGGTTGTGTCAAGCTCTAATGACCACAATGAATACTCTAGGAAATTGATGACAATATTTGAAGAAAAAAAAAGAATACAGGAAAATCAGATAGGAGATAGGAACAGGTAACCATTTTCTGGAATATATGTCTAGAATATAGCAGGTTTGGGTGGTTTATTGAACCACCACATAGCAGGAATCTATGTCTAAAATACATATCTGGCCTATATATGTCTGGAATATATGTCTAAAATATAGCACAGTTTGGTGGATTATTAAACATTCAACAATACAATTGACTTCTTTTTGCAATTTGTATCAGAAGTAATAATGCATGTTCCACAGATTAAACAGTACCCATTTTGAAGTTAGTCAAAGAAACTCCTCCCTAGGAGAATTGTTACATTTTGTAGTTTTGTTATTATTGTTATTTTCTTTTGTTTTGTTTTTTGGACAGACCATGACCTGTGTTAATTCAGGGTTAAATCCTGGCTCTGTGGTCAGTGAACATTCCTGTTGGAACTCCAGAAGCCATAACAAATGTTTTGTGATACTTCTCATGAAGATTCACATAAAAATATTCTATGCTTTATACTAGGTTCTTCATAGCAACTAAAATGACTGAGAAGTCTTAATATGTGCCTCGATATTCTTGTCTTTTTATTAAACCAAATAATTGGTAGGCAGCTAGATGTTTGCTTAGTCAAGACTTTGTCTTCCTTAGAATAATAGAAAGCATATTGCCTAGGATTCTTGGCACATATTTTCAGTTCAGTCTATAAATATTAACACATTTTAAAACGCTGTGCTACTTATTTGGGCTGCTGCAATAAAAACACTGTTTATCGTAGCAAATGTTTTTCTCTTCAAATTGTTTGTTTTGGTTTTGGTTTCATCACACTAAGTTCAGGGCTTCCTCCTGGATATACAATTAGTGATCACTCCTGGTGGAGCTTGGGGAACCATATGATATGTGGGAGAATGCACATGGGTCTGCCACATGCAATTCAAGAGCCCTACACGCTATAATATCATTTAACGTTGTCTCATCATTCTGAAGCTGAGAAATGCAATAGCAAGGTATTGTTAGGACCAATCTACCTTTGAAGGGTCTAGAGCAAGTGTTCTTTGTTTCTTTTAGTTTTTGGTAGATACAAGCATTCTTTGGTTGTGGTAACTTAACTCAAACTTGTGTTTCTTTCTTTACTTATTGTTCTTCCTTGTGCTTCACTGTGTCTATATAGGGCCCTCACCTTTGTGTTTCTGTGTTATGTTTTGTTTTCCATTCTTTACTAAGGGTACCAAACCTGGCAGTGTTTATGGAATACTCTTGGCTCTGTGCTCAGGGATCATACTTAGTAGGGTTTGGGGTTCATATGAGTTACCAGAGAGCAAACTTAGTTTGGTCAAATGAAAGGTAGGTGTCCTCTCTTCTGTAATATTGTTACTCTGGCCCTCTCTTCTGTAATATTGTTACTTCTGTAATATTGTTACTCCATCCTTGTTTAAAATTAAATTCTAAGTTAATTTCTATTAAAAAAGAAAACAAAAAAGGTCATTCACCTCTCTATGCTTCTTATTTCACTTTGTAATAATGACTTAAGAATTATTTTTTATTGGTTTATGGCCCATTCTTGTAGACTTTGACCTTGGCAATGATATTGATAAAGACCCCCAGTATTCAAAGTCACATATTTAGGCTCTGAACATTGAGGTTTCAAGCTCTCTTTGGGAGGTATGATGCAATTTAACCAACCACAGTTATTCCTATACATGTTCCAGTCTCAAGTGCGATACATTTAAATTCTTAAACGACAATTTAAAAGTCGTCCCAATTTTCATGAAATCAAGCATCTAATCAACCACGTGCTGCATTTGAACACAAGACTGGGGCATTCAGACAGGTCACATGCTCTTTTCAAAAGAACAAGACTAAAATTATTTTTTGTGTATGGTTGCTTTATCAAAAAAATCTTATTTCAGTGTTTTTAAACTGGGGAATTAATATTGTTGTGAAGGTAACACTAAAGATAGAAGCAATTGAATAATAGCCTTCCGCAGCAATGAAAACCAAAGCAAGCGCCACTACTCTGGCATACTTGAAACTTACTGATTCAAAAGAATACTGCTTTAAAAAAGATTTAATGGGCCATGAGAACATAAAAATAATATATTGTTTTATAATCCATTTGAGCATTCTTAGAAGAAAAGCTCTTCTTGCTTGGTGAGTGGTTTATGGGTCTTTGAGGTCCCTATAAATGTTTGTGTTGATTCTTGTACTTTTTGGAGGCAGCTGCATTCATTAGAAAAGGAGTTGGTTAGGAGTGATAGATATGATAACGGAAAGCTAGGGTGTTTTTCTCCATTTTTAAAATGTACTTCTATAGATTTAGCTATAATTTTCTTTCAGCAATAACATAATATAAAAAATTAAGGCAAGGCAACATACGTTCCAAACCTTTTAGGTATTTGGCCTAATTGCCTGTATGTGCCAAACTTTTGCTAAATATTAAGTGCGGAAACAAATCACAATAAAATGAATATTTAAATGTATCTTAAAGATTTATCTTCATATCTAATAATCTAATATTTCTACTGGAAAAATAATTGAAACAATAAGACTTATTGATGTTCCACTCACTGATTTTCGGAAATCCTGTAATTACTTTGAGTCTCAATTTTATCAATTAGTAAAGCATATAGCTCTTTTTTTAACCTTAGAAGTTTGTTTTTTGTTAAGATTCACTTGAAATATGAAAAACCTAGCATAATAAAACATATTTGTTGACCATTAATTATTTTTTGATATTTACCATTTTTAGCAATTAACAGATGTAATATTCAAAGACACAGATACACCCGGCAGATCAGAAACCAGCTTTCCCTGTTGAACCCCCTGCATTCCATGGACCACAAGAGCAACTTCCAACCCGAGTCCACCATCCCAATGGAGCCTCGGACAGTTCCACAATGAAATTGAGCACATCATCTTCAATCTAAGGTTTTGTCTGACAGATGTTGCTGTCGTCCCCAAATTCCAAACAGGATCAGAACACCATCTCCTTCTTGCAAAATTCTACTTCCCATAACGGGGAGAAAAGGCTGCAAATTTAAGAAGAGAACTCCAAGAAGGACCACCAAGAGGGAACTCTTTGGCACCATTGCAGCAACATGGGAAGATACCACCATTGACAACATCAATGAAGAATACAACCAACTGGTTCAGCACCTCCACAATTGTGCAAAGAATGCCGAGAGAGAGAAAGACTTGTGTCTTTCTCTCAAGGATGCCTGTCTTCAGAAAATATTGAGCTCATTCACCAACTTAGCAAGGCATGAGCCTCAGGAGACCAAATGCTAATGTCCAAGCTTGCTAAACCGTGCAGAGAAGTGATAAAAGAAGAACTCAAAGACAGAAGAGCAGAAATACTGGAAGATGCAGCAGAAGCCGGGGCCAAAGCATTCACACCGCCCGCCTCCTTTGCCAACTATAAGACCAAGATGACTGCCCTCCGACACCCTGATGGATCTATCACATCTTCCAGAAAGGCAATGGAGAAGATTATCCATGACTTCTATCAAATATCTTTGATAGCCACATCCACCAGCTCACATACCAAATTCCACAAGATGGATATGTCATTCCCAATGTTCTCCCTTCGAAATCCAACATGCTATCTCGTCGGTAAAAGAAGGGAACAGCACCAGGTCCAGACAAAGTCAGACCCGAACACCTGAAGAATCTGCCGTTGGTACTCACTAGCTCGGCTCTTCACACGCTACCTGTCCGAATGCAAGGTACCCTCCCAATGGAAAACCAGCAGGACAGTTCTACTGTTCAAGAAGGGAGACATTCACGACATCAGCAACTATCACCCCATCTGCCTGTTGTACGTCAACTACAAGCTGTTTACAAGAGTCATCCTGAACAGGATTGACAGAACACTAGATGAACGACAACCATGCGAGCAAGCTGGCTTCTGGAAAGGATTCAACACAATCGACCATATTCACACAGTAACCAAGCTCATTGAGGTTTGTAGGGAGTACAAGATGCCGCTCTGTCCCACATTCATTCATTTACAGAAAGCCTTTGATTCTGTGGAGACTGAAGCAGTCATCTAAGCCCTAGCCAAACAG
This sequence comes from Cryptotis parvus, assembly GCA_021461705.1. NCBI lineage: Eukaryota > Metazoa > Chordata > Mammalia > Eulipotyphla > Soricidae > Cryptotis > Cryptotis parvus. The sequence goes on along the minus strand of JAJIBD010031153.1, from coordinate 109,011 downwards.
GGTGTTCAAACCCAATACATCAAGATCCTTCATGAGCTGTATTACGGATTCACCACCAGAATCTCAGCATTCTACAAAGAAGTGATCATTGATGTCAAAAGAGATGTTCGACAGGGTGATACCATTTCACCAAAACTTTCCAGCGCCATCCTCGAGAACACCATGAGACAATTAGAATGGGAAGGAATGGGAGTGAAGATAGATGGTTGGCAACTACACCACCTCTGCTTCGCTTATAACATTCTAATTACACCAAACATTAGCCAAGTGGTTAATGCTGTCTGACTTCGACTGAGAATGTGGAAAGATAGGTCTACAGCTGAATCTAAAAGAAAACTATGTTTATGAAAAATGAACTAGTTCCAGAGGCCCCATTCAATCTCAATGGAACAAACATCTCTGAATGCAGCAATTATGTGTACCTAGGTCAAGAAGTCAACATGTTGAACGACCTAAAACCTGAGCTGTGCAGGAGGAAGAGAGCCGCATGGAATGCCTTCAAAGGCATCGAAGAAATAGCTAAATGGACAAACAACAACCAGCTCTTGGTACATCTCTTTGACTCCACTGTTCTCCCTGCATTAACATACGCCTCAGAGACCTGGGCCCTAGGAAAGCAGGATGTGAATGCTATTCGGTCTCCCAGAGAGGAATCAAAAGAGCTATGTTTGGAATATCACGCCTCCCTCAAGTGAGAGAAGGAATCCGGAGTTCTGACCTCCGGTCCTATTCCAGAATCAGGGATGCTGTCTCGTTTGCCAAGGCATCTAAAATCAGGTGGGCAGGACATGTAATGCGATTTGGAGACAACTGCTGGACTAGAGCCGTTACCGACTGGATGCCAAGGAATATCAAAAGATCACGTGGCCGACCACCTACAAGATGGTCAGACTTCCTTGTCAAGACCCTGAAGGAACGGTTTGAGGCTCTTCATATTCCTGAATCAACCAGATGCCACTGGGTACTTTGGCACGTGATAGAGTCCAATGGAAATGTTACTGGCGCCCGCTCGAGCAAATCGATGAATAACGGGATTCAAGTGATCAAGTGGTCAAGTGATCAAATGAATATTCAAAGAATGACATAAGGTTAAACTTAATACGTCAATATTATTAATGTCCTAGATCTTCTGCAACAATTAACACAAATCTGAAGGATTAAAAAATAAGATGCAAACTACCAGTACTGAAAATCTGGTGTTAACTTTAAGGTATCAGTGTTGCCATGTTCTTCTGAAAACTGTCTCTCTGAGCAGATAATTTTATCTTATCTTTTCTAGTTTCTTCTAATTGCCTAACCAATGGATTCATTGGTTCAAATGATTCACAACTGTCTTGATCTGCTTCCCTGAGTCTCTGTCACTGTTTCAAACCTCTCCTACCTAACATAAGATACATTGGAATGTGGGCTGACTTTACCCCAGCACAATCAAATCTTATTATCTTTTCATAATTTGAAACTAATTTATCACTGTTGTAACATTCTCAGCTCCAAAAGGACTGCTCTACTATGTTTTCACTCAGGAATTTTTCTATACCTTGGATAAACATAATTTTCCCAGACAGTCAATATCAGACTTGTTATTGTTATTGCTTGAGGGTTTTTTGTTGATGTTATTCATATTATCTATAAATATGCATCTATCTGGCTATTATATTTCACTTCCTGGCCCACTGAATTTATTCCCATTACCTTAAATTCCAAACATCCTTTCCTAAGGCATGATTTTCACTTGATCACTCAACATCCTATTATTCATAGATTTGCTCAAGTGGGTGCCAGGAATGTTTCCATTTGACCCCATCACGTGCCAGTATAGCCCAATTGCATCTGCTTGTTTCAGGAATATGAAGAGCCTCCAACAGTTTGTTCAGGATCTTGATGAAGAAGTCTGACCATATTGTAGGTTGGCAGCCACATGGTATTTTGACGTCTGTTTGATCAGTAACGGTTCTAGTCCAGCGGTTATCTCCAAATCGCTTTATATGTCCAGCCCATGTAATTTTCGATGCCTTGGCAAACAAGACAGTGTCCCTGACTCTGGATAGTAGAAGGAGGTTGGAACTTCTCTCACTTGAGTAAGGTGTGATATTCCAAGCATAACTCTTTCGATTCCTCTTTGGGAGACCCGAATAGCGTTCTCATCCTGCTTTCGTAGGGCCAGGTCTTTGAGGTGTATGTTAATGCAGGGAGAATGGTGGAGTCGAAGAGATGTGCCCGGAGCTCATTTGTGAATGAGCTCAGAGTTTTGAAGACAGGCGTCATTTGTGGCTTTCTCTCTCTCTCTCTCAGTGTTTTTTGAGCCATCATGGGGGTGCTGAACCAAGTTGGTTGTATTCTTTATCAATGTCATCAATGATGGCATCTTCCCATGTTGCTGCAATGGTGCCGACGAGTTTCTAGTTGGTGGTCATCCTAGAGTTCTCTTCTTAAACTTTGCAGCCTTTTCTCCCTCTTGCGTGAAGTAGAATTTTGCCCAAAGGAGACAGAGTTCCGATCCTGTTTGAAAGTTTGGGACGACAACAATATCAGTCAGGCAAAACCATTGGTTGAATATGATGTGGACAATTTTGTTGTGGAACTGTCCACCAGGAGATTCCCTTGTCAACATTTTGATCAACCTTCAGAACTGTGAGTTCCCATGAATGGGCATGTTGGACATGATGAACTCAGATAGTCTCTCACCCTGATTTTGTCTATTTAAATTCCTTCAAGTAATGTTGATAGTTTATTTTTCTCCATGTCTTCAGCAATACTTGTTTTTTTTTCCAGTTTTTTTGACGTAGGTCATTCTCATCAGTGAGAGGTGATACCTTGTGGTTTAGAATTACATCAATTGATTCTTTTGCATGGAACCATGATTATAGCCTTCAGATGAATCCCATTTGGTTTTGATTAATGATTGCCTTGATATATCGTTGGATCCAATTTGCCAATTTTTGTTTAGGATTTTTGCATTTATTTTCATCAATTATATTGATTTGTGGTTTTCCTCTGTTGCCCTTTTGTGTTAGGGGATGGCAGGAATATAGTGTGTTTGGAACAGCTGGTGTAGTTGCTAGCCTGAAATACTAAGACATAGAATTTTTTTCTTTGTTTTATGTATCTTTATTAGTTTTTCTAAAACAAAAACATTTTACGGAGGTAGCATTTACAATACTGTTAATTATACATACTGTTAATTATCATGAATACATCATTCCAACACTGTACCCATCATCAGAGTGCACACTCCATTCTACCAGTGTCCCACAGACCCTCTCATCCTCCTACTCTGCAAGGGAAGCTCAGGTTTATACAAAAAACTCTTCATTTCTGATGAGTTTGATTATTTGTTATTCCTTTAATATATTTATATGTTTCCTTCCTTCTCTCTCTCTCTTTCTCTCTCTCTTTCTCTCTTTCTCTCTCTCTTCTCATCACAGAGGTGGTGAAACCTACACAAGAACTCTTGGAATTACATGGAATTTTAAACAATGACAAATAAATATTTTATTATTTTTCTTTTGCCCAAGGGCTTGGCTCAATTTCTGCCAGTTGGTAGCCTTTCATCACTATTTGAAAGGTAAGCTGTTATTTCCACCATCCTAACACTCAGTTCACATTAGGTTGGTTGAGCCAATAAAAATGATGGTTTATATATACTGTGCCATTTGGGGATCCCTGCACTGATCAGTTTCCCCATTGTTTCTGACATTCAGGAAAAGAATACACACATCTCTGAGCCAAACCAAACTCTGAGCCAATTCTTGAGATGTCGTTGAATCCTGGAAGATTTGCTTATTGGTGTCTCTTGCACCATTTCATTAGATGTTCTCTCTCTCTCCTTATTTTTTCTCCTCTTGTGATCTGCAAATGAAATTACCAAATTGAGTTTCTGGATTCACATTAATTTTAAGAGGAACACACACAGAAACAGACTTAGACACACACACACACATACATACTGCCTGTGAATATATACCTTTTTCAGTTGCATTAAATATTTGTAAATATCTAACTTATAAAGCACTGGAATCTATTTAGGAGATGGGGGTATCCAAGCTGCATTGTCAAACTGAACTCAGACTTAAGTAAAATTATTTATATGCCTCTCATCAACTTTCAATTCTTACCTTAACTTGGTTGAATTCTGTTAGAAAATTAAGGTATCAAAGATATTAAACAAGAAAACACCTGTGATAACACACTGAGTAAATCTCATAGGGTCAAAATATGAGGTGTGAAATTCAAAACATCAAACAGAAAAATGAAAAAGGAAAATTTACTATGTTATAGTCTTTCACCTAGCAATTTTCCTCCTGTGATATCTGTAATTATGATCTTAAAAGATAAGATTAAAAGTGTTACTATCTCTCTTATGTAAATTGTGAAATAATAGCATATATACATTTAAGCAAAGGTTTAACTTGATTTCTGAAAAAAATATTTTTTTTGATTTTGTGATTTCAATTAATAAAAAGTACACACAAAATGTAAATATTTAAATGATACTTGCATACATAAAATATATGAAAATATTGGGTTATAGACTTTGAATTAGATGTTTATTAAAACATGCATTCATGCTTTTATTTAACAACACAAGTATTCATCAGCTATTCATTGGGAAATCTATGTAACCTCATAGACCAGTTGGAAGTTTATAGCATGAACAGAGCAATATATCTATTATCAAGAAGTTTTGCTTTCTATTGAGAGAAGGTATAAAACACATCTTACAACACACGATATACGTAAGGCAAGAATTAGATGAATTAGGAAAAAATACAAATGAAAATCATGCATTTAAATATACTTGTTATTTGAGCTTTATTTTAAAGTTTATATTTGTGCACTGTGAAACCACTTATAAAGGAGCAAAAAATATTAAGTGGAGCAAAGAAAGCCTCTTCAACAAATGGTGCTGGGAAAACTGGGCAGCTACAAAAAATGAACTAAGACCTTCTAACGCCATGCACAATCAGATCAAAATGGATTATAGATCTCAACATCAGACATGAATCTATAAGGTATATCAAAGAAAACATAGGAGAAAGGCTCTACGACATTGAAACTAAAAGTATCTTTAAAGACGACACACCACTGACCAAGCAAATGGAAGCAAAGATAAACAAATGGGATTATATAAAATTGAAAAGCTTCTGCACCTCAAAAAGAAATGGTGACCAAGATACAAAGACAATCCACAGAGTGGGAAAGGATATTCACCCAATACCCATCTGATAAGGGGTTAATATCCAGGATATATCAGGCACTGGTAGCACTTTACAAGAAAAAACAGCCAACCCATCAAAACTGGGGAGATGAACAGAAGCTTCCAAAAGAAGAAATTCGAATGGCCAAAAGGCATATGAAAAAGTGCTCTTCATCGTTAATCATCAGGGAGATGCAAATCAAAACAACAATGAGGTGCCATCTCACACCACAGAGACTGGCCCACATCCAAAACAGCAAGAACAACTGGTGCTGGCGTGGATGTGGGGAAAAAGGGACTCTCATCCACTGTTGGTGGGAGTGCCGACTGGTCAACCCTTTTGGGAAAACAATATGGGCATTCCTCCAAAAACTAGATATTGAGCTTCCATTTAATCCAGAAATAGCATTCCTGGGAATATACCCGAGAGACCGAAAAACACATAGCAGAAACACTATCTGTATTTCTTTATTCATCTCTGTGCTATTCACTATAGCTAGAATCTGGAAACAACCTAAATGCCCTAGAACAGAGGACTGGCTAAAGAAACTGTGGTTCATCTACACTATGGAATACTATGCAGCTGTCAGAAAAGACGAAATTATGAAATTTACCTGCAAATGGATGGACATGGAGACTATCATGCTGAGTGAAATTAGTCAGAAGGAAAAGGACAGATATAGGATGACTGCATTCATTGATAGGACATAAATAGATACCAGTGTTTTACTAATTGTGGGAAATGGTAATGGCAGATTAAAACTCACCATTGAATATACACAAAGAGACTTAAGTGATAAACTCTAAATATCTGCAGGGCTAGCCACAATGTGTAAAAGAAGAGGGAGAGAGATGCAGAGAGAGAGACACAGAGAGAAAGAGAGGAAATGGGGGGTACCTGCTATTGAGGCAGCCTGGGAGGTGGGCAGGAGGGGGTGGTGTACATTGGTGGTGGAAATGGGCACTGGTGGAGGGATGGGTGCTGGAATACTGTATTACCAAGAACCAATTATGAACACCTTTGTAATTGTATGTTTCACGGTGGTATAAAAAAAAATTCACTCTCTCTCTATCACTCTCTTCCAGTTCATCATCGATTTGCTCGAGCGGGCCCCAGTAACATCTCCATATGTCCTGTCTCATGCTAGTAGAGCCCAAGGCATCTGCTTGCTCCAGGAACATAAAGAGCCCCAATCCATTCGGAATGAGGTCTATAATTGTTACTGGTATTTGGCATATATCAAATACAACACGGGTAGCTTGCCAGGCTCTGCCATGCAGGTAGCATACTCTTGTAGGCACCTCTAAGTCCAGCATTTATTGATGAACCGCGCGGCCGCAAGCGGCTGCGTGAGCCGGCGCTGATAGGCTGGTCTGCTGGGTGGAGGTCTGATGAGAGAGAAGTCCGGATGTGGAAAATGGAGGCCCTCATGGAGTGGGGGGTCTTCTGGCTTGTTGCGAGGCTCTGCTGGGATGGTGGGCCAGGGCTAGAACCCACCATCCCTCCCAGGCGCCTCAAGAGCGGCTGGTCACAGGGAGAGCCAGTAGCAGCTTTGCCCCATGTCTGCAAGTTTCTGGACCAGCATACCTGAGGCGGATTTAAGAAAGACTGCTGCAGGGGTGGAACTCGATGAGCCGGGCGCTGATAGGCTGGTCTGCTGGGTGGAGGTCTGATGAGAGAGAAGTCCGGATGTGGAAAATGGAGGCCCTCATGGAGTGGGGGGTCTTCTGGCTTGTTGCGAGGCTCTGCTGGGATGGTGGGCCAGGGCTAGAACCCACCATCCCTCCCGGGCACCTCATGAGCGGCTGGTCACAGGGAGAGCCAGTAGCAGCTCTGCCCCATGTCTGCAAGTCTCTGGACCAGCATACCTGAGCCGGATTTAAGAAAGACTGCTGCAGGGTGGAACTTCGATGAGCCGGGCGCTGATAGGCTGGTCTGCTGGGTGGAGGTCTGACGAGAGAGAAGTCCGGATGTGGAAAATGGAGGCCCTCATGGAGGGGGATCTTCTGGCTTGTTGCGAGGCTCTGCTGGGATGGTGGGCCAGGGTTAGAACCCACCATCCTCCCGGGCGCCTCATGAGCGACTGTTCACAGGGAGAGCCAGTAGCAGCTCTGCCCCATGTCTGCGAAGTTTACCACCGTAATCCAATATAATGAAAGAACTCTCGCTCTGGTGAGAACTTGGACCATACAAGAGAGCCCATGTCTCCCACCAAAGAGAAAGGATCTCAGCCGAGAGGAGTCCTACCCAAAAGAAGGGGAAAAAAATTTTAAAAAATAAAAAGCATATTTAAGGATAAATTTATTAAGAACACAATAAAAATAGCAGAATCTTAAATGAGCATAAATTGTAGGACATGTTTAAATATAAGAATGTATGAGACTTTTTTGAGCGCGCCCATGAATCTGGCCCTATAAGATTTGCTGCTATCAACATGTATGTCACTCATCTTCAAAACTGTCACCCATTTATATAGTGAGTAGAAGAAAACATTTATTTTTTTGACAGCTACACAAAGTATTTCTTTCCATTCAACATCTTTGTAAAACAGATGAATCCAATGCAACTTAAAGTCATACACTTATTTCAGGAACTGGCATCAGTATAGTCAACAAGTACTAGAGTTTGGAACAATCTTCATCTCCGTTCATTCTATATCTATATTTTTCACTAAAGTATTTTGTAATAGAAAGTTTTTTTGAGACTCTGATTGATAATAGTATCTACATATCACTCAAGAATATAGTCACAAGACATTCATGAGCCTATGACTATAATGCTAATTTTAATCATTTTTTCTATTTTCTTTTTTTGGGTTATATTTCATTTAGTTCTCTAATGTTTATTGTCACAGCAAAGTCTGACAAGCTACCTGTGGTGTATCTGATATGCCTAAAACAGTAACAATAATGGACCTCATTTATAACTAGAGACATTACTGGTGCCCACTCAAGCAACTCGATGAACAACTAGAAGACAAGTAATACAAGTGAAGTGATGACTATAATGATAATTAATAAGAGAAGACCTGAATGTGTGAATATAGATTTGGAAACGAAAAGATTATCTGAGATTATTTACTTGGGCCTTATGTTATCACAAATCTGAATACAGAAGAGAGAGGCAGGAAAGTCAGAGAAATAAATAAAATGGAACAAAAGGGTCATGAAGACACTTGAAGATGCCGTGCTTCTGGATTTGAAGATGAAGAAGGGTGTAAACTGTACAACAGGGTGGGGTATTTTCCTATACAGTGTCCAGAAGGAATCCAATTGGCATCACCTTGATTGTAACTTAAGAAAAGCTAGTCATATTGCTGAATTCCACAACTGTGAGATGATACAGCTAAACTGTTTTAAGCCATTGAGTTCGTAGCAATTTTGGTCAGAAGGATCATGAAATTTATGTACTAAAAATAAAAGCTCATGAAATTTACAAATCTTGAAATTTCATCAAATTCATTTCCTTTATAGGAAGTATGACTTGGGTGTTGATGACTCAGTTGCTTCATCTTATTATTATAGAGGATTATTTTCAACTTTCTATTTTTGTTTCTTGTTAAACTTACCTTATTAAATTGCAAATCAAATGCTGAAAACCTCCCTTGATGTGCATTGTATTCTCAGCTAAAATTATGAATTTTAAGCTGTAGAATGAAAAAAAATTTACTAAAGTCTTTCACATAATTTGAGTCAATATTTTCAGTTATAATTTTGTCATAAAGATTTTTTAGCTTAATTATTGTTTTATCTTTTAAGGTAGTATAGAAAACACTTCAAAACTGCAATATGAAAAAAATAAAACAAAATTTGTTTTTTAATTGTAAACTAGCCATTTAAATAATTTTCCGTATTTGACAAGCATCTGCTCTAGAAAATAGCAGCTCTATAATAAGTAAAATTTTTTGGAAAACTTATAGCCATTTGTGTATGATATATTAACTTTCTCACTTTGAATTTTAGTAAAAATATTACCCACTTTTCTTATATCAGAAAGCAAGTGTATTTTGGGAGTAGCATTTATACCAAAGAACAATATATTCTTTAAGATATAATTAAAATACATTGAACTAAAATATCATTTTGCTAGATTCTTATTTTTAAGAATAAAGTAAATATTACTGAACACTGGACACATAATTCATGCTTTGGCATATTCCCAGTATAAGACGCTAACTTAAAATAATTTTCTCTTGTATTTTAGAAAACAAACCAATCTCTTAGAGTGCTCAAAGCAGCTTTAACATCTATAAAATTTTTCTCAAAGTAAAATTCTTTATTATATTCCTTCAAACAGACTATTCTTACATATAAAAACATTTCTGGTTAGACCATCTCTGTTGGTGAACATAATAGGATAAGAAAAATAATGATGCCATCTTCAGAATTCAATGAATAAAATAAATACTGGCCTTCAGGTGAAATAATTTCTTTATGTTCATATTATGTTCATATTAATCACCACTATTAATTAAGGAATAAGAAAAGAAACTTTTGCAGGTTGGTCACATTCAGTGTAAAACACATAAGAGAACATGGTTGAGTTTTACTTGAAAGTCTTATCTAGATTGTGAAGTAAAATGACATATTTTAAGATATGTGTTTATATATGGTTATATATATGCTAAAATATGTGGTAATATATTTGGTATTATACACATATTCATATATAATAAGATATGGTAAGATATGTCATAAGATGCATTTTAATAAATAAAAAGGACATTTAACATTATATCTTTCTAGGTGAATTATTTGTTATTATACATTTTCTGTAGAATATATATTGTCATTATTTTAATTTACTTTTTTTGCTTCCCAAACAATTCTCAAGTACCCCCAAGATTATCTGCCTATGATTCTTGGGACAATCTGGGATGTAGATGCATGTGAATGGACCCTTAGGTGTCACAGATTACTGAACTACCTAAGCAGTGCCCAGAGAATTCTAGAAACACACTTGCCTCTTCTTGAGTGTCTCCAGAGCTCCACCTATTAATGCTCTAGTGACAATAAAAATCTAGGGATGGAAAGGAGACAGCAGAATCCAAAAGCATGTGCCTTAACCCATGTACTATATCTCTGAAACTCAATTTCTGACCTTCTATGTCAGGGCTTACATATGGCTCTGTGATCATGATTTACTCCTGGTTACATAACCAGGTTACAAAGACATTCGGGCATTGGGAATTGAACTGCAGTGAGTCAATGCAAGGCAAACACCTTAGCAGCCATCTGTAAATCATGTGCTCAAACCACTTTTCTATCTCTCCAAGTCCCATTTAACTCTTTTTAACAAAATCTTTGAAAGGACAAGTTAAAAAAAGGGAAATAAATATCAAAAGGTATTATTTTTGTTTAGTGTCATTTTTATTTTGAATCACAAATGATGAATGCAAATGAGTGAAAGTGGGGCAAGAGTGATAGCACAGCGGTTAGGGCATTTGCCTTGCACGTGGCTGATTTGAGTTCGATCCCGGCATCCCATATGGTCCTCTGAGCACTCAAGATCTCACGATCTTCCCGTTGATCATCTTTTTGCTAGAGCGGGCACCAGTAATAGCTCCATATGTCCTGCTTCATGCCAGTAGAGCCAGGGGCATCGGCTTGCTCCAGGAACATAAAGAGCCTCAAACCATATATTAGGTCATGGGAATGACCTAATATAATTGTTACTGGAATTTGGCATATCAAATACAACACGAGAAGCTTGCCAGGCTTGCCGATCGGGAGGCAAACTCTTTTAAAGCGCCTCCAAATAAAACATTTATTGATGAGCCGCACAGCCACAAGTGGCCGTGCGATCCAGGCTGTGATGGGCTGGTCTGCTGGGTGGAGTACTGACAAGAGGGAAGTCCAAATGTGGAAAATGGCAGCGCCCGTGGAATGAGGGGGTGGTTCTGGCTTGTTGTGAGGCTCTGCCGAGGTGGTGGGCCAGGGCTAGACCCGCCATGCCTCCCGACTGCCTCATGAACTGCTGTGCACAGGGAGAGCAAGGAACAGCTCTACCCCATGTCTTAGAGTCTCTGGACCAGCATACCTGGGCGGATTGAGGAAAAAGCTGCTGCAGGGTGGGTGTTGATGATCCAGGCTGTGATGGGCTGGTCTGCTGGGTGGAGTTCTGATGAGAGGGAAGTCCAAATGTGGAAAATGGTGGCACCCGTGGAGTGAGGGGGTGGTCTGGCTTGCTGTGAGGCTCTGCCGAGGTGGTGGGCCAGGGCTAGACCCGCCATGCCTCCTGACTGCCTCATGAACGGCTGTGCACAGGGAGAGCAAGGAACAGCTCTGCCCCATGTCTGAGCACTGTCAGGAGTAATTCCTGAGTGCAGAGCCAGGAGTAACACCTGACATTGCCAGGTGTGACCCAAAATTCAAAAATAGCAAAACAAAACAAAGTAAAACCAATGAGTGAAAGTGATTTTAGCCATATTTTTTAAGAGGGTAGATCTTTAGAAAGTAACATGATGGTGATAATAAAATCATAAGGTAAATGTATTTTAAAATGAGATTAACAGTATAAAACATGGAGAAAAAAAATATATATAATAGAGAAAAAAACTTCTGAAAATTGGTTATATAAAAATTACATGTGAGTATCTAGTTTTCCTAGAAACATTTGTTGATGAGGTATTCTTCGTTCCATCCACAATATACTTTTAGTTCCTTTGGCGAAGATTATAAATTAGTTGGTCTGTAACTCAGTATTGTATCAGGACCTGAATTATTTTTTCTTTCTCTTTTGGTTTTGGGTCTACTCATCTGTGCTCAAGAATTACTTCTGTTTCTCTCAGGAATAACTCCTGGAGGGCTCGGGGACCACCATAGGAGGTTCCAGACATATGAAACCCATTTTGACCAACTAAAATGCATGTGTCCTACCCATTGTACTATAAATTTGGCCCAACTTTGTTCCTCAATTCCATCTATTGTTCTGGAGTTTAAACTGATTTTAGTAGCACATGCTCTTGATTATTATGGAAGTTCAATGATTACATTAAACAAAAAATTTCTACCTTTCCCCCCATATTCTTGTGAACACTGGCTTTTTCTATGCCTATATGCGCCAATCTCACTGGCATGAGGTGAAGATTATTGGTGTTTCTATTTTTATTTTCTTACGATAAGTAACAAAATACATTTTCATATACCCATTATCTCTCTGTAAATCTTCTTTGAGGAAAGTTAACAACAACAGAAAGAAATAGAATAACAACACAATTAAAAATGGGGAGATGATATTAATAGCTAATGTATTTTATTTTTGACTTATTTCCAAGCCCTAGAAATTTGGATATGACCGCTGGACTGGAGCCGTTACCGACTGGACCCCACGGGACGTCAAGCGATCACGTGGCCGCCCACCAACAAGATGGGCAGACTTCTTTGTCAAGACCCTGAACGAACAGTTTGAGGCTCTTTGTATTCCTGAAGCAACCAGATGCCATTGGACTACACTGTACGTGATAAAGTCAAATGGAAATGTTACTGGTGCCTGCTGGAGCAAATCAATGAATAACAGGATGTCAAGCTATCAAGTGATCAAGAGCTACATGTAAAGTCAGTAATTTCATGTAATAACCTATCCTCATTAATTTTCTTACAGGATAAAGAAAGATGTTGCCATGAATATCATGGCAAAATATTTTCATGATAATCATGGATTTTCATGAAAATATTTACAACACTTTGCCAGTATAATTATGTTGTTGATCTCAGTTCCTTCAACTCCTTTTATCTGAAGGGTTTTTAAGAAAAACAAGAATTTTTATATGACAAATGCACTAAAAAGTGTGATTGGAGCAATAGTAGGGTGGGTAAGGCAATTGTACACTGCTACCCCACATTCAATCCACAACATTCCATATAGTCTTCTGAGAATGATCCCTGAGCACTGCTTGGTGTTGTCAAAAAATAGAAACTATTCAAAATAAAATATGAATAAATTCTTAGTCTACTGATATTCTAAACACCATAATGGCTTATCTCATTTAATTCAAAAGAGGAATCTTATACGGGACGATCAGCAACATCAATACAAATGGTGATAAACCAAGTTGGAGGAAAAATGCATTGGTTTAATTTGTGAACATCACTAATCAGTATTATAGTATTGGGTATCATAACATGCAGTGACCTTCTTCTCAAGCTATTAGCTCTCTTTTTAAAATGGAAAGATTAAAAAATATATTTTTGGGGAATTAAGATTTAATGTTTATATTAATTTTAGACTCACAAATACGGGGCAGAGCTGCTACTTGCTCTCCCTGTGCCCAGCCGCTCACGAGGTGCCCAGGAAGGATGGCGGGTTCTAGCCCTGGCCTGCCACCCCAGCAGAGCCTTGCAACAAGCCAGACGACCCCCCCACTCCATGAGGGCCTCCATTTTCTACATCCGGACTTCTCTCGTCAGAACTCCACCCAGCAGACCAGTCTATCACAGCCCGGCTTGTGCAGCCGCTTGTGGCCGCGTGGTTCATCAATAAATGCTGGACTTAGAGATGACTACAAGAGCATGCTACCTGCACGGCAGAGCCTGGCAAGCTACCCGTGTTGTATTTGATATGCCAAATACCAGTAACCATTATAGACCTTATTTTGGAATGGATTGAGGCTCTTTATGTTCCTGGAGCAAGCAGATGCCCTTGGGCTCTACAGCATGAGACAGGACATATGGAGATCTTACTGGGGCCTGCTTCAGCAAATCGATGATAATCGGGAAGACAGTGATCACAGTGATTAATTTTAGATAGAAAAAATCTACAGATTCCATAAGGAGTAAAAATTGAAGACGATATTTTGAAAAATCTGTGAAATAATGTAGCTAACAAGGGATTATTAGAAGAGTCAACAGTTCATTTAAAAATACATGAATATATATATCACTGACACTGAAAATATAGCAAAAGGATACTCTTTCTAACTCATAGTGTTTAGATAAAAAAACAAATATAATAAAAGAGAAATTAGGAAGCACTAAGTATGGAACAACAATAGGCTGTTATTATATTCATAAGTGGAGAAAGTGCCTTGCATTGCATAACATAACTTTGATGGGGATCTTTCCATTTTGATCTAAATATGTTCTGGTTTTGAGATTATATGGGTTATGACTACTTAAATAAAGCAGGATGCTGAGTCATTAATTAAATATACACTGTTATGGAGAAAAAATTTGTATTCAAATAAAGCAAAAATTAGACATTAATGTAACTGAGCCAGGTTAACTGCAGTGATCAATAAAATCGATTGTATGACAGAGATGAGGGTTCAAATAAAGCAAAGTTGATTTGTGTGTTGCTAATAATTTCAGTTAAGAATGTCAAATTTGTAAGACTAAACAGATAAAAGTTACAAATTAGTACCAATGAAACACAAACTAAATGCAAGTTCAGATAAAATGTAAGGGAAGTAATTAAACATAATAGAGTAAATATATGGTCATATCAATATAGACAGAAAACACTATTGAGATGCCAGATTTTGCTGAAATGATGAAACAAAAATGAATAGCATTATTTAGGGGATATCTTTCTAGTGTGTTTATATATTTAATAATGATTTTGGGGATTTAGACTTTTGAAACATCAAACGTAATTTTTATGCTACAATAGTAATAACTAGAAATGTTATATTGGTTCAGTTCAAAGTTTGGAAAACTCTAACAAATAACTCACTGTGGGCTATTACTCATCCCAAATGCAGTAAACAGCATTTCATTCTAGCATGGGATTATGCTATGATCAACTCTAAAATTAATCAAACTTCCTTGATTAATCAAAATTATATATTATCATCCTGATTGCAATCACCTATCAAAGAGTAATTTTCCACAGTAATTTTTGTAAAACATAATTAAAGTCAATGAACCAAAAGTTAGAGGGCTGTGCACTTAAAAACAAGCTGGTAGATAATTTTATTACCCTAGCCACAAATTCTCCCCATTCTGGACCCAATCCCCCACCCAAAGAAATGAAACAATAACATGTACAGTATAAACAAATTGTTGGAAACTAATTGTTCTTTGATCCATAATAGAGCTTAGCAACACAAGTCTTTATGAAACCAAGTGGATGGACAAGTGTTGGGTTATCATAATGTCATTTTAAACTATCAATGTTTTTTAAGAAAAAAATCTGTTATTTTATTTTTTGACTGTTCTAATTTTATATAGTTCATGTTCACATTGAAAATAGTTGAAGACATAAAAAGGTGTCATGTATTTAAAGACACTTGATTCCTTTCAACTTAAAGAACCATTAATGCATGGTCCAAAAGAGCTTTTTAATGGTAATCACATAGAGTATGCTTTTTTATAATATTTTATTATTCCACCTTGAGATCTACAGTTACAAAGATGTTCATAAGATGTTCATATTTGGGTTTCTGTCATACAATGTTCCAGCACCCCGCCCTCCACCAGTGCCCATTTCCCAAGACCAATGTCCCCGATTCCCTACACCCTCCTCCAGCCTGCCTCTGTGGCAGGTTCTTAAATTCTTTCTCTTTCTCTCTCTCTCTTTATAGAGTATGTTTGAAAAGCATATGATATAAATTAAGTTAATTGCCCCATGTTAATATGTGTTAAATTACCTTTTCTAAGAATGTATCTTCTTATAGTGAATATAATGTAGGGCCATGATATGTGATTTCAGCTATCTTAGACACATTCAAATCAAACTCAAGTTTGTTAATAATTAACTACAATATTTTGCTAAAAGATTGCCCTCAAAAAAGAAATGTTACACAGCAGAGTAGAAATAGCAAAGCAAACATGCCAAAGATGAATGCAGGACACCTGCCTACAATGGGAAAATGGTCTCTAAAGTAAGACAGTACATAGTGATGGCTAATTTTGGCCTAGTTTGTGTACCTCCATACCTTAAGCTAAGGGGTACACATCTCAGAAGGAGATTCCTGCAAATGTGCACCTTTTCTCTGCTAAGTTAGCTTATATAGTTTTCCCAAAGTTATTTTCCAGGGTGATTGCTACAGGAGGAGGTTGGAGTTGTTGATGGGATGTTTGGGGGAAAATTTTAGCATGACTTTTGTTTCAGTAATGATGGTTTCCTCTAGGGAATTTCAATCCTTTCTCCCCTCCACAACTCATGTTTGCTCTGGGCCAGGAATTCTGCATCTCAGTAGTTTTCCAGGCTCCTAAAATGGGTCTTTTGTCTCCAAGGTCTTTATATCTTTAGAATGGTTTACTTTCCAGAAGATATTATTCCCAATGTACATTTCCAGGGCTCCCCTATCTCTCTGCCTGCAAAACCTCTATTGGAAACTAATTTCTTAACTGTGAGATACAGAGTTATGTGAAAACATTTTAAAATAGAATCAGCTACCATAAGAGAAAAGTTGTAATCTCATTTGTACTGGGCCAGAGATCAGACTGAGAAACCAGCAGAAGAACAGATGTGCTAAAAGCAAGCTTTGATGATTGTGGATTTTAGCTGGCAGATGAATTTTTTTAACCATTAACCTTATCTTTCTCTTTTTCCTAACTTTGATTTTTTTTTTCTTGGAGGTGTTCTTTATGATTCTACTTTGGACTTTGTCTTCAAAATCATAGCTATTTGATAAAAAATAAAGAATTGTCTCACATTTCAATATTTCGGGTTTAGGTTATCAGCTCATGCATTTATGTATTGACAGAATATAATAGTCAAAAATCCTGATTTACTTATTTGCTTCCCATCACGTCAGTATAATATCCATATTTCAAAACTGTTTATCTGAATTCCTTATACGGCTTCTCTATTTATCTCTTCTTACTTTTTCTCACTTCTTTCTTTTGTATACGTGCATTTTATTCAGGTTTTTGGGGGCACACTCAATAGTTCTCCATCTGTCTCTATGATCATATGTGGTGTCAGACAAAAAAAACCTGATAAACTAGACAAGCTACTTGCAAGGTAATTTCCTTATCAGGGTATTATCTCTTCTGCCCTAATTGTTTGTTTTCTGTTCTCTTTCTTGCTTTTTGTTTTTACTAGAGACCTATCAGTGCTCAGATTACACCTATCAGACCTTAGAGATTACTCCTGACTGCACTTCTCTTCACTTCTGGCAGTGCTTGAGGTACTCGCTGTGATGCCAGGCATAGATCCTCGATAGGCTGCAGGCAAGGTAAGTACTCTACCTGCTGTAATATTTCTCCCTGTCCTTTCTCTGTCTTCTAATAAATGGGCCTATTATCCAACAGAAAGGACATGATGATGAAGCTTTTCTACAGAATTAGTAAGACTCCTTGTGTACCCTGTCTGATTTTTTTTGTGAGAATGAAGCATCACCTTTCTTATATGAAGATCACCAGTTAAGACAGAACAAAAACAAATCCTAACTTTTAAATTTACCACCTATCTCATTGAGGGAGAACCAAGAAGCATTCACTTCATATAAAGTCATGGCAGACGGTCACGTAGTCATTCTCAGTAACAGATCTATGCCTGTCAAAATTCTAAAACCAATTTCACAGACTGGCAGGACTAGTTCAGGACAGGGTCTGGATATGCATATTACTTATTAACAGAAGTTGTATTAATATGAAACCTCTAAGGTCACTAACAGTGACCACTGCTTCCAGAATTCAGGTCACATTCATTAGTTTTTCTTATTTGTTCAAATCTGACAGATAGACCAGGGAAGAAATGGTTGGATGCATTGCCAATTCTTAGTTATAAAAAGACAATGAATTTTTTTTTCTCCAACACTTTTAGTTTCTCTTTGATTACTTGCTCTGTGGAAGCCAGCTGTCCTGTCATGAGGCAGCACTGTAGAGAGGTGCACTTGAATGAGCTTGGAAGCAGACATCTTGAGGATTGCCAATAGCCTTCTGGGAGATTAGACATATTTTCTTTAGCCCAGTTGCTTGTTGAGGTGCACGTACATCAGCCAACAGCTTGACTGCCACCAGAGCACAAAGCTTGAATCACAGGCACCCAGAAACTGCATCCATATTCTTAATCAGAGAAACTAAGATATTAAATTTTTAAATTTCATGCACTAAATATGGAAGTTATTTGCTGATCAGGAACAGAGAAGTGATACTGATTTAGGCTAGATGAGAGAGATGCTGCTATAATACTCCTCACCCTCAAATGGAGGAATGAGTTTGGAACCAGGAAATAGAAGAAGGCTGAATGAATTGGCATGACATAAAGCACTCATATTAAATTAAACCATATTTTAGCAAAGGAATTGAAGGACACTAAATGGGAAGACTCAAAAGGAAAGGAAGAACAGGTAATTTTATATGAAGACAAAGTTATCAATATAACTGCATGCAGTTATGTGGAAAATAGACAAATACACAATGAAAGGATGCTCTAGCAATATTTCTAGCAATTGGGAAAATCCATTATCATCAAACTATTTCCTAAGTGTGTTCCTGAATTCTGTAAGTGAAATTAGCATGTGAAACTCCCAGTGCTCATGAGATTAAAGTTTCTTTATGTTACAGTTCTAAGTACACCTTCTACAATCTGCAGCTGATGTCCAGCTAGCTCTTTGCTTCCTGCATACAACCAACCACAACCTGCCCAAGCTGTTTCTCTTCTCCATTGTATGATCTCTTTCTGTCTGGTCCCTGGATGTCCCTTCTCCCCCACCCCCCAACCCAGCCCACAATGACCAGTTCTGGTTCCCAGCTGTTCTTAATCCAGTGCACACTTTCTAAGTCTGATGTCTCTGATAAAACTGAATTGTGTTCATTTATTGGTGCTTATTTTTTTTTGTCTTGCTGGACTTTCCTTTGTTTTCTGTCCACAGTGAGCCTGGGTGAGTACCTCTTGCTGCTGGCACACAAGTGAGGGCCCAAAGGGGACATTACCTGCTCTCTATTCTCTTTATAAAAGGCCCTAAAAGGCCTCTTCTTTGCCCAGTTTCATTATTTTTTTTCTTTTTGGATCACACCTGGCCATGCTCAGGGTTTACTCCTGGCTCTTCACTCAGGAATTGCTCCTGTCAGTGCTTGGGGGACCATATAGGATGCTGGGGATAGAACTCCGGTAGGGCGCTTGCAGGGCAAACGCCCTACCTGCTGTGCTATCCCTCCAGTTCCATTATTCTCCGGCAAGTGACAGAGATCTCAAAGTTTTCCCAGGAAGCAGTTTCTTTAAGCATTCCCACACATGTTTGGAGGATTCATACTTAGAATCCAGGCTCCTGAAAACAAAGGTGACCAGCTTGAACATCACACCCTCAGCAAGGATGTCTGCAGAGAAGGAAGAAGAAAGTGGGATTACACTAGATCAGGACATTCCTTCCCCATGGACTCTTGAGAGCACCCCCTGCCCTGGAGACCAACTGCTTCTCCCTTACCTCTTAAAACTCAAATTCTCACACGCATCAATTCCTGACATACTGCAGTAAAGTGCAAGAGAAGATTTAAGTTTGAAAAAGCTGTTAAATGGGTAAACTAATTTCATAGTATTACAAATCTTAAAGACTTTCAAAATAGTAATATACACAAATTTAAAAATACTTTCAAGCAATATAAATCCACCTGATTGGTGAAAGACTTGTTCAAAAGATGAAACAAAAGGAATGTCTCCTGGATATGAGAAGGTTTTTAGTGATGCACTTTAATTTTTCATTCTTTGTAATCTTTGATATTGTTGCTTTCCTTTAAGTGACCAGGAGCTGAGTCACTGTCACTGTCACTGTCTTCCTGTTCATCATCGATTTGCTTGAGCAGGCACCAGTAACATCTCCATATGTCCTGTCTCATGCAAGTAGAGCCCAAGGGCACCTGCTTGCTCCAGGAACATAAAGAGCCTCAAACCATTCCATCAGGTCATGGGAATGAGGTCTATAATTGTTACTGATATTAGGCATAACAAATACGACACTGGTAGCTTGCCAGACTCTGCCATGTGGGTAGCATTTTCTTGTAGTCATCTGTAAATCCAGCATTTATTGATGAACCGCACGGCCGAAATCGGCCCACGCCGAGGTGGGCTGTGTAGGCTGGTCTGCTGGGTGAAGTTCTGACGACGGGGAAGTCTGGATGTGGAAAATGGAGGCCCTCATGGAGTGGGGGTTCGTCTGGCTTGTTGCGAGGCTCTGATGGGGTGGCGGGTCAGGGCTAGAACAGGCCATCCCTTGCGGGCACCTCATGAGTGGCTGGGCACAGGGAGAGCCAGTAGCAGCTCTGCCCCATGTCTGTGAGTCTCTGTATCAGCATACCTGGGCCTGATTTAAAAAAAAGACTGCTGCAGGGTGGATCTCAATGAGCTGGGCTTCGATATGGAAAATGGAGGCCCGCTAGGAGTGGGGGTCGTCTGGCTTTTTGCGAGGCTCTGCTGGGGTGGCAGGCCTATGTAGCTTCTGTGGCTGGTGCCTCCAGCTGGCTGGGCTCTGCTGACTCTTGTATCACTTGTTTCCTGTCAATGCCATGGGTGTTACCATAAAATCTAGGACGGAGAAGTAAAGGAGACGAAGAGAATGTACAGGCTGTAGCTTGAGGGGGCAAAGTACTGATAAGTCTTCAAGATGGATTTAATCTGTGCCACTTGATAACAACTTTCTCTGGATTTGTAATTGTCTCTATCCACTGACTTGATGCTTCGGTGTAATTACAATTTTCACTCATCCAAATCTGGTTTCCTTCACAAAGCAGAAGATCCAGGAAGGAGCAGGAGCTGAGTACTTGGTTGAAGTGCTGAAATACTATTTGTGTTTGCTTGTTTGCTTCTTGTACTTGGGGTAACTCTGGGGCTACTCAGGGCTCTATACTCAGGAATGACTCTAGGCTATTAATTTCTAGAGACCATATAGGTGTTTCAGGGGATCAGACATTACCCATTGTATTATCTCTTTGGCCCCGATGTTGAAATACTTTTTACCACAGTGACTATAATGACATTTAAGTGCACAGAATATTTTAGTACACTCAGTAATACTGAAGAGTTTTAAAAGATGAATAGAGTTCCACAGGGATCATCCTATCAAACAATTGAGAATCAGAAAGCCTAAAGTTGCTTCTAGGTTTACCTGGAAATATTCCAAACTTTGTGGAATTCTTCTTTCCCGCATGACTTATCAAAGCAGAAATAATCAAGTTGCCCTTGAATGTGCCTTTCTAAAACATACCCTCCAATTAAGAGTTTTGCCCCCAGCCCTTACTTTACCTAATGGAATACTCCAAACCACCAATATGCATCTAATTACTTTAGAATCTATTCACGATCACGATCACGATCTTCCCGTTAATCATCTATTTGCTAGAGCGGGCACCAGTAATATCTCCATATGTCCTGTCTCATGCCAGTAGAGCAAAGGGCATCGGCTTGCTACAGGAACATAAAGAGCCTCAAACCATTATATTAGGTCATGGGAATGACCTAAAATAATTGTTACTGGCATTTGGCATGTCAAATACAACACGAGCAGCTTGCTAGGCATGCCGCGGGAGGCATATTCTTTAAACACCTCCAAATAAAGCATTTATTGATGAACCGGGCTGTTATGGGCTGATCGGCTGGGTGGAGTTCTGAAGAGAGGGAAGTCCGGATGTGGAAAATGGCGGCGCCCATGGAGTGCGTGGGGGGGTCGCCTGGCTTGTTGTGAGGTTCTGCCAGGGTGGTGGGCCAAGGCTAGAACCCACCATGCCTCCCGACTTCCTCATGAACGGCTGGGCACAGGGAGAGCAAGGGAACCGCTCTGCCCCATGTCTACGAGTCTCTGGACCAGCATACCTGGGCCGGATTGAGGAAGAAACGGCTGCAGGGTGGGTGTCGATGATCCGGGCTGTGATGGGCTGATCGGCTGGGTGGAGTTCTGAAGAGAGGGAAGTCCGGATGTGGAAAATGGCGGCGCCCATGGAGTGCGTGGGGGGGGGGGGGGGGGGGTCGTCTGGCTTGTTGTGAGGTTCTGCCAGGGTGGTGGGCCAAGGCTAGAACCCACCATGCCTCCCGACTTCCTCATGAACGGCTGGGCACAGGAGAGCAAGGAACCGCTCTATTACCATACAGCTAAGGAGAGCCCATGTCATGCATACAATTGCTCCAATCATTCACTTAGCCTGTAAACTCTATCTCACCTCTTCCTTATTTACAGATCACAACTTCTTCAGACCTAGGTGGGGAGGTTGTCTAAAGAAATTTACTAAAATTTCTCCCATGCCTCTGTCCCCATTCTCAAATGTTTATTGAAGAAGAGTTTATGCAGGCACATTATGTGGAGAAAATTCCATCACAAATCTGATTCTAAGAGGCAAATCAGAATAAAAGTTTTAGGCAGACTGAATTAACAGGGCTGGCAACCTGTTTATGCTGTTCAGTTAATAAGATAATTTCTTCTCTAACCAGGCTTTAAATAAACTGTCTTCCTTTTGAGCTATTCTATCCAATGCTACCTTTGCAAGAAACTAGCTGCATTATTGTGTGGAAACATAGGGCATGTTTCCACAGCCCTATGGAAACATGAAGTTAATGAGTTTGGAAGTAAACTTTCTGATGCTTGCCAATAAACACATGGAGGTATTTGAAAGCATATTTTTATCCCCAATTGAGTCATGAAGTTACTGATGTGTTAGCCAAATTTCAGTATACTTTCAAGAAAAAATTTAAATAAGAGACACCATTAAAATGCATCTGGATTACAAGCCCACAGAAATTGTGAGATAATTCAAGTCTGTTGTTTTAAATTGGTGAATGTTGGCATATTCTTTTTCTGTGTAGCCACAGATAAGGCTACACAAATTGTTACTTTTCAGGTATGTTCAGTCTGAAAAAATGTGTTAGGTTAGATGATTAAAAACTCTAAAAAACCTACTTTGAGCAGTATTTAATTTTCTTAATCATGGACTAAGTTGATAGTTATATGCTATAAATTCTGTTGTGGATTAAAAAGAATGTATAGTTATATGCTATAAATTCTGTTGTGGATTAAAAGAATGTATTCCCTGATTAAGTTATTTGAAGTTGGAACTTTTATTATTTATTCTATTTTTTTTAGTAAAATGGAATTTGATAAATTTAAAATGCAGGTTAGTTAGAAATCTAAAGAGCTGATGAGAATTTTGATGTGAAATCATCAACTTTAGTGTCATTCCTCTTATTTGTTTCTTTGGTTGGTTTGGGTCACATACAGAGGTGCTCAGGCTTTACTCCTGGTATGCTATTCGGGTCTCCCAGAGAGGAATTCAAAGAGTTAGGCTTGGAATATCACTGCTCACTCAGGTGAGAGAAGGAATCCGGAGTTCTGAACTCCATCGCAATTCCAGAATCAGGGACTCTGTCTCGTTTGTCAAGGTATCAAAAATCAGATGGGCTGGACATGTAATGCGATTTGGAGACAACCGCTGGACTAGAGCCGTTACTGACTGGTTCCCACAGGATGTCAAAAGATCACGTGACTGCCCACCTACAAGATGGTAAGACTTCTTTGTCAAGACCCTGAAGGAATGGTTTGAGGCCCTTCATATTCCTGAAGCAACCAGATGCAATTCAGCTACATTGGCATGTGATAGGGTCCAATGGAGATGTTACTGGAGCCAGCTTGAGCAAATCAATGAATAATGGGATTCAAGTGATCAAGTGATCAAGTGTTTAGGGGACCATATGTGATACCAGGGATCATGTTTGTATCTTCTAAAAAGCAAGTTCCTTACCTGCTTCTGCAGTAGAAGAACTTATTATTAGTGTTTTGTGCATTATTAATACACATGATATATCAAAGCAGAAATAATCAAGTTACACTTGATTGAGTTTTTATTATTAGTTTTGTGTATTATTAATACACAAAACAGACTTTAAGAAAGTCTTCACCTCTAAGCCCCATGTTTATCTTACATTTTCACCATAGTAATCACAAACACATTGCAATTAAATCTGTTTTAGGTTCCAGAGAGTTATTAAAGTGGGTAGGGTATTTGCCTTGCATGTGGCCTTCCCCAAGTACTGTACCTGGCATCCCATATGGTTCCCAGAGTATCACCAGGAATAATACCTGAGTGCAAAGCCAGTAATAAACCATGAGAATTGCCAAGTATGTTCCCCACAGAAATATAAATCCACTGTTTTACTTTTATCTATTTATATCAAAATTTAAGTTTATGTTAATAGTATTTAAATCCTTGATGGACTATTCATGTGCTACACATTTTATTATTTCTCTTTAATCAAAATTTTGATTTTTGTTTTTCATTAAACTATCATTTTTAGCATCTGTTAACATGTTATCTAAAATAAAATTATATTTTTTCTTCACTTTTTGTTTATTCATTAATGCATTTTGTTACCATGAACTCATGTTTTCCAATTATAGTTAAAGGTTTTAATCAGATACAATTAATATGAAACACTCAACTTATTTTAGTGTCCTTTTCATCTGTATCCCTCAATGTTTTAGCACCTCCTTACTCTTATACACATCATGGCATTTATTGATCAACTGAATATTTGTTACTTTATTCCTGGAATTACCTTCTCTGAAATCAAGGTAGTTTGATTTCTTTCATTGGTCAGTCCAATTAAAACCATATCTGATCACAGTTCTGCTCACAGCTGTTAAAATGTTACTTTAAGGATTTATTCTTGAATACACTCACACATGTGTATATTATTTAAACTTATTATCTATCTACATCTACTAAAAACTTTGAGCTAAGATATTTTCATTTCTATTGCAGATTATACCTCCCTTTTACATTTTCAAGTCCCTTTCTTAATAGCAAAATATAACCTATCATTAATATGTTTATATGAGTTAATGCCTCAAATGTAAAGAAATCTATTATTATTGCATCTACCGTTCACTTTTACTAAGATGAACCCTTTATAATTTATCCAGTTCCAAAATTGCATACACTCGAATACTTAACTCTAATAATTAGCATACTTCATTTCTGCTGCCACTCTCATTCATCCAAATATGGATGCCCACAGAACTGACTGGTTGCAAATCTGAGCCAAACAGCTGCTACTGCGGTTTTCTCCTTCCACAATATCTATCTATTCAACCCACTGTGGCCTGTAGCATAACAGGCTACCACACTATCATTACACTTTACTTAATGTAGACGCCTTTCCAAATCCACCACCCTTTTTGAATCCTATCGCAATTAACTTCTTTTGACTTCAATATTAACTTCCCACCACCTTCATACACTCACCTCATATGACATATATCAATTTACTTAGCTTAAAAAAATAGCACTTATAAAATACTGGTTGACTTCAAATCTAGCTTCTAGTTAATTCCGGACTTCCCTCTTGTCACAACTCCACCCAGCAACAGCCTATCACAGCCCGTCTCGGCGGCCACAAGCGGCCACACGGTTCATCTATAAATGCTATATTTAGAGGTGACTACAAGGGTATGCCACTTGCATGACAAGCCTGGCAAGCTGCCCTGTTTTATTTGATATGCCAAATACCAGTAACAATTATATTGGTTCATTCCCATGACCTAATATAATGGTTTGAGGCTCTTTATGTTCCTGGAGAGAATAGATGCCATTGGGCTCTACTAGCATGAGACAGGACATATGGAGATATTACTGGTGCCCGCTCTAGCAAATAGATAATCAACGGGAGGATAGGATAGATAGTGATAGTGATAGTTAATTTCAAATCTAGCTTCAGAATATTCAAAATATCTTATTAGTTGGGAAAAAACAGAAAATATTTTCAAATAGATTTTGAAAAAGCTGAGGGAAAGGAAGGCTTTAATATGATTTTGAAATTACTTTTTTATAATATGTCATAATTTCTCAGCTTATATATAGTCCCCAGGCATTGTTAATGCAGAAGAATGCTAATTAACACTGATCTGCTTACTACAATGTTTTTCGAGCAGGCAGCCTCAAAATGTCCTATTAACATGATTAAATATTTATTGAATTTGTGTTGTGTTCTCAATACTGCAAGACTTATAGAAAAAGCCTCTACTTCAACGACATTCTTCTATTGAAAAACATCCACATAACAATACATATAGATTTTTTCTCATAATATCTTCTATTTAATTCCATAATATTTATATACAAATTCTGTACCAAGTAAAAAAATACTAAAATGTTAGTGTATATTTAAAAGAGAAATTTGACAATGACAATCTATTATAAAACATCTCTCCACAATAATTAGTGCCCTTCTTAGAAATCAATTTTATCCTTAAAAAAAAGTTATGATATGAAAAGTCTGTGTCAAGCATTTTTAACATCAGGATGTTTCAGTTGAATGATATCTTCTTGTGGCATTTTCATATATTTTGATGGTATGTTCATCAATATAGCTAATCTTATTTAATTTTTTGCTGTTAGTGTTTTGTTTTGGTGACAGACAAAACTGTTCATTTTCTCCTAGCTCAAAGATCATTTCTGGTTGGCTCAGAGATCATATAGGGAACAGGGATAAAATCATGATGCCATATGCAAAGCAAGCACTTTACATGCTGTACTATCTCTCCAGCCTCCAGAATTATTAATGATAAGTATCATCTAGATTATATTTTGCTCATTTATCCAACTAGCCACATTGTGTATGTGGCACTACTTTCAGACATTTCTAGATACCCTTTGGCAAATTAAATTCCCCAACCCACACTGTTCTATTGAACAAAGTAAAGAATAGTTTGGTCTCTTAAAAATAGATTATATCATGCTTTTTGTAAAGACTTTTTTAAAACCTGTGGATAGTAAGTGTTATAATTACAAATAATTTTATGGAATAGAGTAAGTTCATGAAGATTACCTGTTAAGACTGGTAACCTATCAATTCATGGCATGTCTTCTACCTACAAGAAATAGATTTTTCTATAATATTTATCTCTAGATAAAGGCTTGAATTTAGGTACGATATTGTTATTTATTTTCTTTTATGTAAAAAGAAATTTGAGGCCAGAGAGATAGTCCAGCGGGTAGGGCGTTTGCCTTGCATGCGGCCGGCCCATGCTGGGCAGGGTTCGATCCTCGGTATCCACATGGTCCCCTAAGCACCGCCAGGAGTAATTCCTGAGTGTGGAGCCAGGAAAAACCCCTGGGTATTGCTGGGTGTGACCCCAAAAAAAGCAAAAAAAAATTTGGTTTTTGGCCCAGCATTGATCAGGGCTCCTCCTAGCTTTTCACTCACGTCTCACTCCCGACAGGATTCAGAGGGACCATCTGGGCTGCCAGGAATCCAATCCCAAATGTGCTATACTATCTCTCCAGCCTCTGTCAATTAATGTTTATTCTTCAAAGAAAAACTCACATCTATAAATATATTATTTGAATCACTTGCATCACTTGTCTTCTTGTTGTTCATCTATTTGCTCAAGTGGGCACCAGTAACATCTCCATACATGCTGTCATGTGCTAGTGTAGCCCAAGGGCATCTGCTTGCTCCAGGACCAGGAAGAGCCTCAAACCATTCCTTCAGGTCATGGGAATGAGGTCTATAATTGTTACTGGTTTTGGCATATCAAATACAACATAGATAGCTTGCCAGGCTCTGCCATGCTGGTGGATACTCTTGTAGTAGCCTCTCATCTCTTACATTCATTGATGAACCATACCAGACAGGCAAAGATCAGCTTTTCTGCTCAGTGGAGCTCTGAACGAGCTGCAAAGGTTCTGTGATGTGTGATTGTACCCAGGAGCTGGGTACAATGTGTGATTGTAACCAGGCCCAGGAGCTTGCAAATGTCCTGTGTGTGTGATTGTACCCTCCCACCCAAATATTGTATAAAAAAGGCTTAAACTGTGTTTAAACTGTATACAGTAAATGGAGTGCTGCTATCCAGAACTCCCCCACTGCTTCAGTGTCTTTCTTTCTTTCCTTTCTCAGCAGCAGCGGCAAGGCAGAGTTTCTCCCAAGTCCATCCCTCTCCTTTATCCACAGGGATGAAGTCCGGCAAGATCTAAGTCTTCCTCATTGGTGCCAGGGTTGCTCGCCAGGGACCCCGAGAGGGTGAAGCTCTGACAAGCTGTGGAGTCCAGATGTTGAAAATGGCATACCTCATGGTGTGGGGGTTCTTCTGGCTTCTTGTGAGACTCTACTGGAATAGCAGGCCAGGGCTAGAATCAAATATTTATTGTTCAATTTATTTATTATTTAAATATATAAAATACATAAAATAGCAAAATTATAAAATAGCTATTATTAAATTTATTTATTGTTATATGTATTCAAATATATTTGAATCAAATAATATTAAGTATATTTGAATACTGGGAGATATTCTATCATTTAAACTTGTGCTACTCCATTTTTTTAAATTTCATACTTTGAGTTTGCATCCTTTATTGTCACCATCACGTGACAAAATATATACAAAGTTGCTCAATATTTTTCTATACATAATATGCATACTATATCATTTTGTGTAATATATATTAGATTTATTATATCAGTTACTTCTGGCTCTGCAAGTAAGCCTTGAGCAGCAGGGATGAACTGGGTGAGCTCTGTGTAATATTTTGAAAAATCTCTTAATTCCCAGGGGTTGGAGAGATAGAATGCTTTTCTTGAACTCGGGTGGCCTGGGTACCCCATATCACCCCCTGCATGGTGAACCAGGCGTGATTACAACCTCACTGAATTGCCAATGACCAGCTCACAGGGTCTTTTCTATCTACAATTCCAAGAAGCAGGGGTCAGTACAGCAGGGAGAGCAACTGCCTTGCACGTTCCTGCCATCGGTTCTCTATATGATTCCCCAAGTATTGCCAGGAGTAATTCCTGTGTGTCGAGCCAGAAGTAACCCTGGAGCATCACCAGCCGGCAATGTTCAGAGAGTACTCCTGGCTCTACATTCAGGGATCACTTCTGGTGTCCTCCAGAGACCTCGCCTTTTGTCCCCGTTGCGTGAAGTAGAATTTTTGCACGAAGGGAGACGGTGGTCCGATCCTCTTTGGAATTTGGGGACAACAGCAACATCGGTCAGACAAAACCGTCAATTGAAGATGATGTGGTCAATTTCATTGTGGAACTGTCCACCAAGAGATTCCTATGTCCAACGTTTCGCTTCAGCCTTCTGGAACTGCCATGGGTCCCAATGTGGAGTTCTTCAGCCAATCTTCTCAGTCCTATCTTGGCATTAAAATCACCGACTGTGATCTTGTAGAAGGTGTGATCTTTTTTTATAGAACTCCAGATCCATGTAGAATTTCTCAATTTCATCTCCTTTGTCTTCTGGACTTCCCTCTCGTCAGAACTCCACCCAGCAGACAAGCCCATCACAGCCCGGATCACCGACACCCACCCTGAGGCAGCTTTTTTCCTCAATCTGGCCCAGGTATGCTGGTCCAGAGACTCTCACACATGGGGCAGAGCTGTTCCTTGCTCTCCCTGTGCAAAGCCGTTCATGAGGCAGTCGGGAGGCATGGCGGGTTCTAGCCCTGGCCCACCACCTCGGCAGAGCCTCACAACAAGCCAGACGACCCCCACCCACTCCATGGGCGCCGCCATTTTCCACATTGGACTTCCCTCTCATCAGAACTCCACCCAGCCGACCAGCCCATCACAGCCCGGATCATCGACACCCACCCTGGAGCAGTTTCTTCCTCAATCCGGCCCAGGTATGCTGGTCCAGAGACTCTCACACATGGGGCAGAGCGGTTCCTTGCTCTCCCTGTGCCCAGCCGTTCATGAGGCAGTCGGGAGGCATGGTGGGTTCCAGCCTTGGCCCACCACCCCGGCAGAACCTCACAACAAGCCAGACGACCCCCACCCACTCCATGGGCGCCGCCATTTTCCACATTGGACTTCCCTCTCATCAGAACTCCACCCAGCCGACCAGCCCATCACAGCCCGGCTCGCGGCTGCAAGCGGCCGCGGTTCATCAATAAAGGCTTTATTTGGAGGTGTTTATAGAGTATGCCTCCCGCACGGCAAGCCCTAGCAAGCTGCTCGTGTTGTATTTGATATGCCAAATGCCAGTAACAATTATATTAGATCATTCTCATGACCTAATATAATGGTTTGAGGCTCTTTATGTTCCTGTACCAAGCTGATGCCCTTGGCTCTACAGCATGTGACAGAACATATTGAGATATTACTGGTGCCCGCTCTAGCAAATAGATGATTAACGGGAAGATCGTGATCGTGATCGTGATCGTGATTATATCAGTTTATGTATACAGGTATAGCACCAGAGAGACAATACAGGGGGCTAAGTTAGAGTCTTTGTATGCAGCAGACCTGATTTAATCAGCAGCAACTACCTGGTCTTTGAGGCATCGTTTGTTGTAGCCATGAGACCATGAACAACAGACAGAGAAAGTGAAAGACAAAAAGAATGAGAAAAGAAAGAAGGAATGAAGAATAAAAAGCAAGCAAGCAAGAAAGAAAGAAAATGAAAGGACAGAGGAGAAATGAAGAAACAAAGAAAGAAAGCAAAGAAAGAAAAGAAGTGAATAAAAACTAAGTGTATTTTAAATATTTATTATTTTTGTTTTATATAAACTATTGGATGATAGGGCTAGATCCTAGTTTAGGATCTTTGTTCTTTAATCTACTTATAGTTTAAGCTATGTACATGTCCTTAAGCCAGGATTCATGTTAATGAGATCTTTCTTCTGTGTAAACACTGATGGAGGGTGTGGCAGTTATAGGAGTCATTTTGACTTTGAATTAATAACTTCTGAAATAAAATTATAATTTCTACTATGATTTTAATCTTATCTATATTAGGCACAATTCCTCTTAATACCCACTGGTCCCAGCATGGGGGAGAGTTAGAATTTACCAGGGGACCACCACCCTTGGCTACATTGGAGTCTACCATTTAAGATTAAAGAGGGGTTCATATCAGTTTGTCCTGAAGGAGGCAAGCATGACTCTTTCATTAAACAGAGAACAAGACTCTCAGAGTCATCCTGGTGCAGAATAGGAATAAGAAGTACCTTGTAATTACTATCTAGATTGCTTGAAGTTAATGAAATAATTATGTCTTTCTCCCCATGAATATATATCCATTAACATGTATATCTTTATACCAGCACTCTCCCTCTCTCCAGTATTTTGACATAAGAGATAATCTTTGAGGAAGGGACTAGGCTCTGGCATAGTCATTTGTTTAGAAACTAGTGTGGCACCATCCTACATTTGCACATAGAAGCTGATTTGTTGATCTTTATTGACACTACCCTCCCTGAAGATAGGATTATTGCTCTTGGGCATATACAAGGGAACTGACTTGAGATACATTGATCCATTTTGTTGGAAGACTTCGGCCCAAGTGTATGATCAGAATGCTGACCATGTGCTAGAGGGCTGGGGAAACCCATTATACGGATTGTAGTGGCAGATCTTGTTTTATTATTTTTTTAGTTTTTTTTTTATTTTTGAGTCACACCTGGCATTGCTCAGGGGTTACTCCTGGTTCTGTACTCAGGAATTACTCCTGGTGTTGCTCAGGGGACCATATGGGATGCCAGGGATCAAATATGGGTCCGGCCGCATGCTAAGCAAAGGCCCTACCTGCTGGACTATTGCTCTGGCCAGAGATCTTGTTTTATTATTGATAATTAGTAAAAGACTTTTGGAACTACTCTGGCCTTTTGAGTTTTCATTCATTCTCTACAGGCCTCGGTGGTAGATGAGAACTCATTTTCTGATATCATTGGAGATCCAGGTAATTCCCTACAATAAATCAATCAGCAAAGAGACACTTTTAGTGTGTCTAAAAACCCACTTCCTTAAAGATAGAAAACCCCCCACAATCTCGTGGGCTCCTTCTTTTTAATATTAACCCATTCAATATCATATCTGTTGTGTCATTTGTGGGAATCTCTTATCTGTTCTATCAATATTTATCTTAAAATTTATCTACTACAATGAGCAGAGACCAAGAAACAAAGCGCTAGAGTTAAACTGGCCCTTCTCCTGGGGCAATGGAAGTCTCAGTATTTATTTGAAAAAGTTTTCACTCATCCTCTTCCCATACTAGCAAAGACTCACCCAAATACTAGTGCAGGCCTATGAGAAGATCACATTTTCAGTTAGTGTAAATTGAAATGGACTAGTGGACCGATGTTGCTTTATAATGCATAGAGGGATGGGATACAAGTCAGAGATATAGTACAGCAGTTTAGGTCCATGTGGACCACTACAGAAGGTTTCTGAGCCTGGTCAGGAGTGAGGCCCTAAGCACAGATCCAGGCTTGAACCATGAGCATAGCTGTGTGTGGCCCCAAAACTAAAGAAAAAAAATTCTTTGGAATACCTCTTTGCAGTACTTATGCTTTATTTTCCTACTGTTTGACTTAACACTCTTTTCTACATACTCCGTATTTTCTGCTACATGCCTACATCATTCTGAGGATATGAAATAATGCTTCTTTAAACAGATTTCCAATATATGAATTCCATGTATGCTCTGATTTCTTTGGAGCTATTGTCTATTTTCTCATTGATCCATGGAAGTTTGTCGACCTCACAGAAAATGAAGCAATGCTTAATAAATCCTGCTTCAAAATAGAGAAGGTTTAAAATAATGAAAAAAATCTATTTTTCATTTTATAATATACAGACTGTCTCACTTAATTGTATTTTTGTTCTATAACTTTGACATGGGCATTACTTTTCCCTAAGCGTTAGTATTAGTGGATTAGTTTGCAAGAAATTCCCTTGGAGGGAATTTCCATCTATCAAGCACTATATTCTTGAGAGACTAATTTTTTAAAAAACTGTAGAAACCAGATACATTTCAAATGGAAATGAGACTAAGAATGAAATACACAATGTCTTATTTATACAGAATAAATACTCTGATAGCAAACATTTCAGAGTTTATGATTTATGTCTTTTATTTAAACAGTGTTTTGTTTTCTCTTCCCTTTCCCAATAGACACCTGAGTACTGCCCCTACTTTGTCTAAAAATAAGACAAAGAATCCCTGACCTTCTTTCAGACTTCCCCATGCATGCTATACTAAGTAAATTTGAAATAGTTTTCTATTCTACATCATCCCCCACACTTCTTCCTCTGAAATTCTAATGAGAGATCAATGAAAATAGCTTCTCAGAGGTCACAGATATAGCTCAGTTGTAGAGTACATGTGTCACATATGTGTGAGACCTGGTTTATACCTAGTGAAGAATTGATTAAATGTACAACACGTGGATCAGGGACATAACTCAGGTGATAGATCATATTCATAACATATTCAAGGCTCTGCGTTGATCCATGTCACTCTATGACTCTCCACTGTACCCCAAGAGCCATGGACACATCCTTTTTAAAATGTAATAAATAAGACAATAAGTCTCTGATATAAACTACATTTCCTGAAATAGATTATGTACATTTCAGGATTAACTGTCAAAAAGTGCATAAAAGGCACAGAGACTGTTTTAATATATAGATGATTATGTGTGGATAGTAGGCTGGAGGGTTAAAGATAAAACATTCAGAAATACTTAATTTTATGATTAGTGTACTCCCAATTGTCTGTACCATTCTTCTTTTTTTTGTTTATATGAAAAAATATTTAAGGCCAGAACAATAGTACAGTGTGTAAGGCATTTACCTTGCATGCAGCTGACCCAGTTATGACCCTGGCTCTGCCATATGGTTCCTCCAAGCCGTGCCAGGATCATCACTGAGCATGTAGCCAGGACTAGCCCTGAGTACAATGGAGTGTGATCCAACAACAGCAGCAGCATCAGAAATAAATATTTAAATTGCAAACAAAAATGTGTATTTCTTTTTATGTTGTCAGTCAACACTATTGTAATGAGGTTTAAATTTATGCCAACCCCCCATTGCTGAGAGACTTCACATAGAAAACATTAATTAGCTAATAATATTTACAGTGTAAATTAAGTCTATTCATTTGACAAACATGTATTGTTAATCTCTTCCTGAATCCTGGAACAAATCCAACCATTACTTTTTTTGCCGTGATGCATACATAATTATGTGGGAGTAAAGATCATTTGTATAAATCTGTAATTCTTAAAAGAACCAAGAGTAAACTCTGCAGGAAGATTCAGGGAGAATTCCAGTTCTCACTTGCTCCCTTCCATTAGCATAGTTGTGTTGTGTAATTTACTAGAGAAAAAAAGCATTTCCTCACTGATAAAGCCAAAGTTCTACCTTAGATTCAAAATTCTAAGAGGGCACCACCAGCTCTTAAACTTCTCAAAAGACAAGTTTTATAAAGTCTCAAGTAGAAAATCAAGAATATTGTTCATGTAAGGTAAGAAAAAAGGAATTTAAAATGTTATTTTTCTTTTTTGTTTTGAGGAAGATATTCCACTAAGCTGTATCTGATCTGGAAACTTCTCATTATCAATCAATTTATAATTCTCCTGTGTAACTATATTTGTCTGTGTTCCATATTGAAAAATGCAAAATTAATTTTTATACTAATTCCACTTCAAATTTTGAATTGCCTCATATATTAATTTCCAGGGTGAACATTGAAATTTATAACATATAGAAGTACATGAGATTAATTTTATATTCAGTGATGAAGCATATTGTGGACCTTATTGTTTTATATATGAAAGCAAAGCACAAAGTTCATTATTAGTGCCCAGAATAAATTTTTTCTTAATCAGGTTTTTCAGTAGTTCTCTTACAGGGCTAATTGGAGACCATCTAGAATTGCTGACCACAGGATTTGTCTTGTATGCTACACAGTGTTATTTAGATTCCATTTCAAATATTATTCCATCAGTAATTTTTGCAACCTGTTTCAGTCTGTTTTGGAAAAGACAGTGGATATTTATCAAACTATTAAAAAATATAACTACCAAATGATCCAATATTTCTGCTCAATCTTAGACACAGTTCTAATACAAAAATACTGATCTGAAAGAGATATATGTTAACCTATACTCACTCTAACACTTTTTCCAATAGTCAGGATTTAAAATAAATCAATGTTTTCAAAAACAGAGAAGTAGATAAAGAAAATGTGATTTGTGCATGTGTGATCACATTTCAGATCTCAAAATGTGATCTGCCAGAGCTTGTGTGCTGCTTGCGCCATGTGGCCAAGCATATGTGGGACCGAGCACATGTGACACCCACATATCTCCTCTTGACATGTGAAACTTTTATGCCTTCATACTAACCCTGGGATAATGGGATGGAGATGACCACCTTCTCTCTTCAGTGTGTTACTCTCTCACTTTCTCTCCCTCCTTCCCTATCTTGGAATCTCCAAATAAAATCAGTTTTACTTTTGAAAGAAGAAAGTATGATTTACACACATATATGATCAAATATACATATATATGATCAAATAGCACTCGCTCGAGGAAATCGATGAACAACGGGATGTCTAGTGATCCAGTGATATATCTATCACAGCCAGGCTCATCAGTGACCCACACTGCAGCAGTCTTTTCTTTTTTTTTCATTATTTTTTAAATTTTATTTTATTTTATTTTTTGAAGTATTTTATTATACCACCGTGAGATATACAATTACAAAGATATACAATTAAAAAGTTCATATTTGGGCTTTGGTCATACAGTGTTCCAGCACCCATCCCTCCACCAGTGCCCATCTCCAACCACCAATGTCCCCAGTTCCCTACCCGTTCCCCCAGCCCGCCTCCATGGCAGGTTCTTTATTTCTTTCCCTTTCTCTCTCTCTTTCTCTTTCTCTTCCGTTCCAGACTATGGATTACAGACCATACATTAAAGGGTTGTCATGTGTATCTTTTTGCCTGTATTTTATGCTCAGTGCTAGGTTGGAATTAGTACTTTGGAGAATTGTTAGCACACTGTTCTGTTTTCTGTCTTACCTAGCCTCTGATTCCCACATGTTTGTGAAAATTTCCACCTTTGACAAGACCTCCTGATGCATGTTTCACTTGACCTTGGATATTGGTATCATAATATGTACATATATATTTATGTTATGCAAATAAATGCAGTCATTCTATATCTGTCTCTCTCCTTCTGGCTAATTTCACTCAATAATAATCTTCTCCATGTCCATCCATTTATAGACAAATTTTATAACTTCATTTTTCCTAACAGCTGCATAGTATTCCATTGTGTAGATGTACCAAAGCTTCTTTATCCAGTCATCGATTTTCGGGCACTCTGGTTGCTTCCAGATTCTGGCTATTGTGAATAATGCTGCTATGAACATAAAAGTAGGGATGGTGTTTCCGCTGCGTATTTTTGGTTTCCCAGAGTAGATTCCCAGGAGTGGTATGGCTGGGTCAAATGGGAGTTCAATTTCTAATCTTTGGAGGAATGTCCATATTGTTTTCCAGAAAGGCTGTACCAGCCGGCATTCCCAACAACAATAGATGAGTGTCCCCTTTTCCCCCACATCCACGCCAGCACTTGTTGTTCTTGCTCTTTTGAATATGTGCCAGTCTCTGTGGTGTGAACTGATATCTCATTGTTGTTTTGATTTGCATCTCTCTGATGATTAGTGATGATCAGCATTTTTTCATATGGTTTTTGTCCATTCAAATTTCTTCCTTGTTGAAGTTTCTGTTAAATTATTCTCCCCATTTTTTGATGGGTTTGTTTGTTTTCTTCTTGTAAATTTCTACCAGTGCCTGATATATCCTGGATATTAACCCCTTATCAGATGGGTATTGGGTGAATATCCTTTCCCATTCTGTGGACTGTCTTTGTGTCTTAATCAATGTTTCTTTCGAGGTGCAGAAGCTTTTTAGTTTCATATAGTCGCATATGTTTATCTTTTCTTCTAGTTGCTTTGTTAGTGATGTTTCACCTTTGAAAATGCCTTTAGCTCCAATGTCGTGGAGGGTTTTTCCTATATTTTCTTCAATGTACTTTTATGGATTCAAGTCTGATATTGAGATTTTTAATCCATTTTGATCTGATTTTTGTGCATGGTGTTAGACACAGGTCCAAATTCATTTTTTTACATGTCGCTGCCCAGTTTTCCCAACACCACTTGTTGAAGAGGCTTTCCTTGCTCCATTTTGGATGCTTTGCACCTTTATCAAAGATTAAATAATCATGTGTTTGAGGTTGGATATCAGGATACTCAATTCTATTCCACAGGTGTGTTTTTATTCCAATACTACACTGTTTTAATTACTATGCAGTAGTGTTTTTCAAGCCCAGCTCGGGTATGCCAATCCAGAGACTCACACACACAGGGAAGAACTGCTTCCTGTTCTCCCGGTGTCCAGGTGATCATGATCCCTGGGAGGGATGGCGGGGTTCTAGCCCTGGCCCACCACCCTAACAAAGTCTTGCAAGAAGCCAGAGAAACCCCCACCATGAAGGCCGCCATTTTCCACATCTGGACTCCCCTCTCCTCAGAGCTCCAAGCAGCAGAAAAGCTGATCACAGCCCGGCTAGCATGGCTGCTTTGTGGGCCCATGGATCATCAATAAATGCTTAACTTGAGATGACTACAAGAGTATCCCACCCACATGGCAGAGCCTGACAAGCTACCTTTGTCGTATTTGACATGCCAAATACCAGTAACAATTATAGGCCTCATTCCCATGACTTGATGGAATGGTTTGAGATCTTTATGTTCATGAAGCGGGGTGATGCCTTGGGCTACCTTGCATGACAGGACGTATTGAGATAGTACTGGTGCCTGCTCGAGGAAATTGATGATATATGGGAAGAGAAGTGAAGTGATGATCAAATATATATATATATATATATATAATATAAATCAAATATATTCAAATATATATATATCACTGCATATTATATATATATATCACTTGATCACTTGATCACTTGAATCCTGTTATTCATCGATTTGCTCGAGTGGGCGCCAGTAACATTTACATTGGACCCTATCATGTGCCAATGTAGCCCAATGGCATCTGGTTGATTCAGGAATATGAAGAGCCTCAAACCGTTCCTTCAGGGTCTTAACAAGGAAGTCTGACCATCTTGTAGGTGGGCGGCCACGTGATCTTTTGACATCCCGTGGGATCCAGTCGGTAACGGCTCTAGTCCAGCGGTTGTCTCCAAATCACATTATATGTCCAGCCCATCTGATTTTCGATGCCTTGGCAAAAGAGACAGCGTCCCTGATTCTGGAATTGCGATGGTCAGAACTCCAGATTCATTCACTCACTTGAGTGAGGCGTGATATTCCAAACATAGCTCTTTCGATGCCTCTCTGGGAGACCCGAATAGCATTCTCATCCTGCTTTTCGTAGGGCCCAGGTCTCTGAGGCGTATGTTAATGCAGGGAGAACGGTGGAGTCGAAGAGATGTGCCTGGAGCCGGAGGTTCTTTGTCCTTTTCGCTATTTCTTCAATGCCTTTGAAGGCATTCCATGCCGCTCTCTTCCTCCTGCGCAGCTCATGTTTTAGGGCGTTCATCATGTTGACTTCTCGACCTAGGTACACATAACTGTTGCATTCAGAGATGTTTGTTCCATTGAGAGTGAATGGGGCCTCAGGAACTAGTTCATTTCTCATGAGCATAGTTTTCTTCAGATTCAGCTGTAGACCTAACTTTCCACATTCTCGATTAAAGTCAGCCAGCATTTATGCCGCTTGGCTAATGTCTGGTGTTATTAGAAGCGATGTCATCAGCGAAGCGGAGGTGGTGTAGTTGCCGACCATCTATCTTCACTCCCACTCCTTCTCATTCTAATTGTCTCATGGTGTTCTCGAGGGTGGCACTGAAGAGTTTTGGTGAGATGGTATCACCCTGTCGAACCCCTCTTTTGACATCAATGATCACTTCTTTGTAGAATGGTGAGATCCTGGTGGTGAATCCGTAATACAGCTCACGAAGGATCTTGATGTATTGGGTTTGAACACCCTGTTTGACTAGGGCTTTGATGACTGCTTCAGTCTCCACAGAATCAAAGGCTTTCTTTAAATCAATGAACTTGAGACAGAGCGGCATCTTGTACTCCCTACAAACCTCAATGAGCTTGGTTACCGTGTGGATATGGTCGATTGTGCTGAATCCTTTCCGGAAACCTGCTTGCTCACATGGTTGTCCTTCATCTAGTGTTCTGCTAATCATGTTCAGGATGACTCGTGTAAACAGCTTGTAGATGACAGACAACAGGCAGATGGGGCGATAGTTGCCCGATGTCATGAATGTCTCCCTTCTTGAACAGTAGAACTGTCCTGCTGGTTTTCCATTGGGAGGGCACCTTGCATTCGGACAGGTAGCGTGTGAAGAGCCGAGCTAGAGTATTGATGGGTACCGACGACAGATTCTTCAGGTGTTCGGGTCTGACTTTGTCTGGGCCTGGGGCTGTTCCCTTCTTTACCGACGAGATGGCATGTCGGATTTCAGAAGGGAGAACGTTGGGAATGACATATCCATCCTGTGGAATTTGGTATGTGGGCAGGTGGATGTGGCTATCAAAGAGATTTGAGTAGAAGTCATGGATAATCTTCTCCATTGCCTTTCTGGAAGATGTGGTAGATCCATCAGGGCGTCGGAGGGCAGTCATCTTGGTCTTATAGTTGGCGAAGGACAGGCGGGCAGTGCGAATACTTTTCCGGGCTTCTGCTGCATCTTCCAGTATTTCTGCTCTTCTGTCTTTAAGGTCTGCTTTTATCGCTTCTCTGCACTGTTTAGCAAGCTTGGACGTCAGCATTTAGTCTCCTGAGGCTCGCGCCTTGCCACGTTGGCAAATGAGCTCAAGAGTTTCTGAAGACAAAGCGTCCTTTTGTGTCTTTCTCTCTCTCGGCATTCTTCGCACAATCATGGAGGTGCTGAACCAGTCGGTTGTATTCTTCATCGATGTCATCAATGATGGTATCTTCCCATGTTGCCGCAATGGTGCCAAAGAGTTTCCAGTTGGTGGTCGTTCTGGGAGTTCTCTTCTTAAAAATTGCAGCTTTTTTCTCCCCCATTGTGGGAAGTAGAATTTTGCACGAAGGAGACGATGGTCCGATCCTGTCTGGAATTTGGGGATGACAGCAACATCGGTCAGGCAAAACCGTCGATTGAAGATGATGTGGTCAATTTCATTGTGGAACTGTCCACCAGGAGATTCCCATGTCCAACGTTTCGCTTCAGCCTTCTGAAACTGTGAGTTCCCATGAATAGTCTTGGTGGACATGATGAACGCAGATAGTCTCTCACCCTGTTCGTTCCATTCTTGGCCATGGGTCCCGATGTGGAGTTCTTCAGCCAATCTTCTCGATCCTATCTTGGCATTAAAATCACCGACTATGATCTTGTAGAAGGTGTGATCTTTTTTATAGAACTCCTCCAATTCCATGTAGAATTTCTCAATTTCATCTTCTTTGTATGTGGATGTTGGTGCATAGACAATGAAGATAGAAATTGCTGGCAGTGGGCCACATCTCCTCAAGTGTAATCATCCTATTCGGTTTGTTAGGCATTCAAATGAATCAATGTTGACAGCCATGTTCGTGTTGACAAGGACACCAACGCCACCGACACCTCTTTTCGTCACATGTTCCAAGGAACAATTCTTCTCCGGTGTCAAATACAGCATGATGCGACTGGCGCCTCCTCATCTCAGTCAGACCAATGATGTCGTACTTGATCGTTTGCGCTTGCACCATCAGATCCTCAATATATGCTTCCGATGCCAGCGTACGTGCATTGAAAGTACAGATAGTCATTTTAGTCCTTCTTCGTTTTGGCAGCCTAGGACAGCCGTGAAATTTTATCAGGCACTGCTTGTTTGCCTTTCTTACCGCTGCCGTATTAAGGGCTCTTTTGGGGTCAGGAAAATAAACATTTTGTTACTGGATTTGGCATATCGAACACGCATCGGACAGCTTGCCAGGCTCTGCCATGCGGGCGCTATATTCTCATTACTTTGTGGGGCTCTCTCAGAGGGGTGGGTAGAATATTTATGGTAATTTGGAGGGTAAATCGTGCGGCCGCTGTGCGTGTTCCAGCGCCAATGGGGAAAGCTGGTTTATGCTCTGCCAGGTGTACCTGTGTCTTAGGCTCAAGCATTCCTGAACTTGAAATACTCTCCTCTGAAGGGCGGGTCTCTGCAGGGCAGGTCCTTGTAGGCTGGGTTTCTGACAAGCTGGGCTGGAGACTGGATTAATCTGTGGTCTGGAGACTGGATTAATATGCTGGGGAGATCTTACCAGCTGCAGAGTGTGGATTGTGACACAGATCGCTGCCAGCAAGGTGTGGGGGTTTCTCTGGGCTCCTCTGAGGCTCCATCAGGATAGTGGACTCGGGTCGGAAGTTGCTCTCGTGGTCCATGGAATGCAGGGGGTTCAACGGGGGAAAGCTGGTTTCTGCTCTACCGGGTGTACCTGTGTACATCATCGAGCACTCTTGGACACTCATTCCTGCAGCAGCAGCTTGACCCACTCGATGGGGGCGGCGGCTGTATATATATATATATATATATATATATATATATATATATATATATATATATATAACTGTATATATATATCACTGTATCACTGTCTTCCCATTGTTCATCTATTTGCTTGAGTGGGCACTAGTAACATCTCTATTAGTCCTGTCACAAGCAAGTTTAACCCAAGGAACTACTTGCTCCAGGGATAGGAGGAGCCTGAAACCATTCTCCAGGTCATGGAGAAGACCTGAACTGAGGTCCATAATTGTTACTAATTTTTGGCATAACTGGTAATTAAAACACGGGTAGATTGCCAGGCTTTACCATGTAGGTGGTATAGACTAAGTAGAAGGCTCTCAACTAGAGCATTTAATGATGAAACTTAAAGGGGAAGATCAGGTCTTCTCTTGGATGTAGCTCTGAAGAACTATGGAGTCTGGATGTTTAGAATGACTGATTACATGATGTGTGGTTTGCTCTGGCTTCTTTCAGGGCTTACTGGTATCAGTTAAAACCTGTCTAGAATTGTTTACTATGTATAAATGTGAAAGAACTTGGGAAGATCCTTATGCTTAAATCAGCATCCTCTAAAAAATATCAGCGTGCCGCTTTGTGGCCTTGTGCCAAGGGACCTGTGGGTCTGGAGTGGGTGGGTCTCTCTCTTCTGGGGTGACTGGCATGGAGGCGGAGGACAGGGCAGGGCCCAAAACTCCACTCCAAGTCCTGTCAGCATGGTCTCTCCCATGAAATCTTGTCTAGTAGTAGAATGTGTCATTTTAAGTAGAATGCATTAAAGGAAAAATAGAACATGCACGAGATTATATATGTGAAATAACAGGAAGCAATGAGGGAGGAAGGAATCATAGAGATGGTTAGGTGCTTATCTTGAATGCAGTTGAATCTGGTATAAAGTCCTGGTACTACATATGTTTTCTCAAGCACAGCCAAACATCACTTCTGAGCACAAAGCTGGGTATAGTTCCTGCACAAAATAAAGAACAATAAAGAATGTATCACTGTATCACTGTATCACTGTCTTCCCGTTCATCATCGATTTGCTCGAGCAGGCCCCAGTAACATCTCCATATGTCCTGACTCATGATAGTAGAGCCCAAGGCATCTGCTTGCTTCAGGAACATAAAGAGCCTCAATCCATTCCGACATGAGGTCTATAATATATAAGAATGTAAGGAGACAGAAATCGCCAATGAAAATAGATTGCTATAGAAAAACTGTAAATGCTATATAGGGCTAGGAGAATGGCGGATATGATGGTGTGGAAGGGATATATGCCGAGAGATACTAACATTTTGGTGAATATTGTGGGTCAATAAGTGTATGCTTAACACTACTAACTGTATCATTAGCATTATTATAAGCCATGTTTCCACAATTAAAGATCATATGTTGCTTTCCAAAGAAGGTTAGCTATCCTTCAGATTTGGTCCCTTTAAACAATAACTGTTCTTTACCACATTCTTTTATTTTTTTTTTATTTACAAACTTTTTACTAAGGTGTCATGAGCCATGATTTACATTGTCGCTGATAATTGAGTTTTAGGCATACAATAATTGAACACCAATCCCTCCACCAGTGTTCCCTGATCCCCTACTCATCCCAGTCCTCTCTTCGACTGACCCTGAGGTCAATTTAACGGCAACTTTACACGTTAGTGCTCGGATCTCATGGTATTTTGGGGTTTTGTCCCACAGAATTTACTAACTGAACTTTTGGGAATTTTAAAGTGATTATCAAGCAGACATTGAGAAGACTGGATACAAAATTATTTGGCATACTATATTACCCAAATTAACAATGTTAATATTGAACAGTCTGCCTCAACCCAGAAAAAGAGCATTTTCTCAGACTCAAAGAACTGAGATCTTTATTTAATTTGTAAAAGCATTCTTTTCAACTCTGTTACTCACCAGCCTTCATCCACAGATGGTTGCAACAACTCAAGTCAACAATAGAGTATTGAATTCTTTCCATTCACTGAATATTTGACATCCTCTGTTTCTTCCCAACCAGACAAAAAAAGATAAAAAAAACAATGGCACAGTTTGCCCTGCTTCTTTAGATTTATTGTTATTAGGTTAGACCCAACTAGATAATATTTTGTTTAATTCAAGTATGTCATGTAATTTACAGTGGTGTTACATAGCTCAACAGAGACATCAAATCCAACAATTTCGTTCTCCTAGGATTTGACCACCATTGATGAAAACAATCTTGGAAACTGATAGAATGATGTATTCTACATATGGGAATAGAGGCCATTGAATCTACAAAATGGAATAATCAAAGCAAAAGAATAATCATGAAAAAATCAAAGCAAAGCAAAAGCATTATTTGAAAATAATTTGACATT
Source organism: Cryptotis parvus (assembly GCA_021461705.1). Lineage (NCBI taxonomy): Eukaryota > Metazoa > Chordata > Mammalia > Eulipotyphla > Soricidae > Cryptotis > Cryptotis parvus. Next base: position 65,255 of record JAJIBD010031153.1, on the reverse strand, counting down.
TAAAAATATTCTAATTTATTTTCAAGAGAAATATGACTATATTGGACATTGCTCCATTTACAAGGGAAGTATGATGTGATAGTTATCCTGGCATTTGTTTTGATTTTCTTTAGTTTGGATTTTTTCCCACAAATATTGTATATGAGCACATAAAGGAATATTGTGATTCTCTGATACTTTTGCAATGCTGGAAGGTGAGCTGTTTATTCACAGAATTACACAATTTATTATGTGTATTTTCATTATTGTACAAATGTTATTAATATGTGTTTGCTAGAAGAAATACACTTAAGGTAAGAATAAAATATAGTATAAAATGGTATGTTGTATACTGATAATAGATATTAAAAAAGTATTCAAAGTACTTCTACTACTTGTGAAAAAATGATTTTAATTTCTTAAAATGTCTTATAGGATTTGGGGGGCATTCACCAAATGATTTAAGCAATATTATTTTAACAGCCTTAACTAGAATAGAATAGATATGATTATTTTCTTGTTCTCAATGAAACTTTTATATTGACTCCCTTAAATTAAAATATCTATACATTTTTCTTATAGACTATGTAACATAATTTACCTTTACTTATTTTTCTAATAGTACACTAACATCAGTAACTGTGTAACTGCTGTCTTGGACATAAACACCCATAAATTATCATTTGTGTATAGAGCAAGACAGAATAAGCCTAAACAAGATATCCTAAAATTTATGCTTATACATAAACAAAGTCAGAAAATAGGTTCAGAAGACTGCACCTGTTTAAGTCACATACTTTCAGAGATTGCAATTAACCAAGTTTCATCACCTCTCCTAGATAAGATTTCTGCAGTGGGATGTAGTTAATTAAGTGTATTCTATGAAAATATTAGTGTTTGTGTAATATGTAAATGAAACTACTGCAGTGGATATACTTGAAGATAATATATGAGTACTATCGCACAATCCTTCATCACTGCATCACTGTTCCCATTCATCATCGATTTGCTCGAGAGGGCACCAGTAACATCTCCATATGACCTGTCTCATGCAAGTAGAGCCCAGGGGTACCTGCTTGCTCCAGGAACATGAAGAGCCTCAAACCATTCCATCAGGTCATGGGAATGAGGTCTATAACTGCCCCATGACTGTCTCTCTTCATATCTTAGCATTATAAAAATAATAAGTATAAAATATTCACAAGCATACACTCAAAAATTTCCCTATGTAGGAATATTTTTATCAAAATTTCCAACTTGATTACAGTTTCATTTGAAAAATAAAGGGTGAGATATTCATGTGACACTGTGTTTCTACAAGAAAATCTGAAAATAAAATGATTTTTTTCCCCCTGGTAATCTAAATGTCAAGTAAAAAGTAATTTGCAAATTGAATTAACTTGAAAATTGTCATTTTCCAGACAAGCAATGTTATTTTCTCTCCTGAATGATTAGGAGATACTAAAAATAATATTATTATTTCTTACATTATGAAGCTACACATAATAAGAAATTGTATTACTTTTTAAAATATAAAAGAGTTGCAAGTAACCAGAAACAAATTCATGACTATAACAATATATATGGAATTTAGAATAAATACATATTAATCCCTGAAGCTCTCAAGCAACTTACTTCCAAAGTGTTTTTTATACCTCATGTAAAATTGTATAATCTATTACATAAGGAATTATTATTAATTTTTACAAATCATAGAAAGTCTAATTTAAAGAAATCATGGGCACATGTGGTGAAATTAAGTCTAACTTTATACTCCTTTCTTAAGTCACCATATTTACCATTATCAGAGAATTTATTTGTACAGTGAGTTGCGCTAGTAAATTCTAACCTTTAATTAAATTCTAGACCATGTAATAAATTTTCAAACATTTAAAATTGGCTAACAGATTTTGTATGTACACTCAAAACATCTTCATACATTTTCAAAATAATGTTTGTTATATGTTTCCTCTTTGATTTATCTCTAATACCATATTAATTTGAAAGCTGCTCTTCAACTTTGAAAACAGAATTAACAAATTTTATTATTATGGAGTCTGAAATCTGAATAAACAACTCCTATTTGTACCATAAGACCCATTTATGGATTTTCAAGGTGATACTAAAAGTATGTTTGTAAATATTTCAAATAAATAATTAATTTAAGTTCAATCCTTAGACTTATGAATCAATTTATCTTACTAATAATTTGAATAATTATCTTACTAATATCTTACTAATAAATTAATCAATTTGTCTTACTAATAAAAGTTATATTAAAATATAACTTTTTAAAAGTTATATTAAAATATAACTTTTTACTATCCTAACTCTATTATTAACATTCAACAAGCCATCTAATCAAAGCATCCCTTTCTCATTAGTAGAGTTCTGACAGGTTCATCAAGTGGCAAGTGTTCCAGCAAATTGTGCTGATATCCTATCAGATATGTCAAGAACTTGATCTTCCTTTCCATTAAGTCAGATTAGGGAGAGGAACCAATTTCAATTATGAAAATATATATGAAAACAAGTGACAAAATTATAAGAAAAGTTTCTGAGAGAGAATATAATATAATCATATTATCTATGTATTCACATTAATTTTAATATATTATTTAAACATGTTTATTGGTGACAACATAAAAACTCAGGGTACATATTCTTGATATAAATTTGTTTTTTATTATAGACAAACTGGAATATGACAAAAGAAAAACATACTAAATCTCAAAATGTATTAATGAGTAAATGTAGCATGGTTATTTTGTTACTGAACATTTTGAGCTATATTTAATTTTTCTATTGCTATTTTTTGTTGCTTAATTTTATATATTTTTCTCTCTGTGCTATATCATAAACACAGAAAAGTACTATATTATCTGGTCCTGAAATTTAACTATTGTAGCTACAGCTTTAATTATACTTGTAAGTATATGCTTATACATAACACAATAATTGCACATGTAAAATGTATATATGTATTTATTAATATAAGTCACATAAAGGATATTAAATCCTATGACATTCAGCTAACTTGAGAAAAATATATTTTATTTTCCTGATTAATATAGACCAAATACGAACCATCAATGAATCTAGAGAAGCACACACTCAAAATAACATATTTTACTTCTTTTATTTTTGAAAGAAAATTTATTTGTTATTTCTCTTCACTTTAAAAATAGTTTCTATGCAACTTTCTTATAATCAATAGGAATTTATAAAAGCTGATTAAACACTGTATAATCTGCTATTTTATGCTAACTTTTCTCCTAGTCCCATATGGTTGATTTTTTTAATAGATAGTTCTACCATTTCAAATTTTTTAGTTCAAGAGAACATATCAGTTCTTCTAAATGTATTTCTCTCTCTGTACTCTTTAGCATTAGCCTTGTTCAAAGTATGAGATTATTATTCCCAAAAAAATAAAGACAAAAAGAAACCTTATTGGGCTAGAGAGATAGTACAGTGGGTAAGAGTTTGCCTTGCACATGACCCACCTGGGATCGATTCTTGGCATCCAATATGGTCCCCTGAGCACCATCAGTAGTAATTCCTGAGCAAGGAGCCAGAATTAATGCCTGAGCATTACTGGGTGTGATCCTAAAAGCAAAAAAAAACAAAAAAAAACAAAAAAAAAACACAGTATTACTACATTTAATAGCCCACATATCTAAGTTGGTTGAGATAATATCGATCTCTGTGTTTTTAAGTGTAACCCTCAAATGGATCAAAACTGTTAGTTCAGTCTTATAATGTTCAACTAATTTATCAAGGTCACTTTTGTTTTCTCCGGAGACCAACCTTTTATTCTTGAATTCCATGGAAATGTAGAGTTCTCACAAAAAGGTCAGAAGATGTATTTGTTATAATAACTCTGCAGTTCCCAGCTGGATTAACAAGTGGCAGAATGGAGAAGGGCTTGTCTACACACAGGGCTCTGCCCTGTGGGCCCTGGATGATTGATGGTCTGATATAGAAAGTTCTGGGTGCCCTGGGATGAACCTATCTAGAGCCACAGCAAAGCCTGGCAAGAAACCTGTGGTGTGTTCGAATCTGCCAGAAACAGTAACAATAATGGACCTCATTCCCAACGTGGAGACATTACTGGCTCCTTCTGGAGCAAATTGATGAACAACGGGAAGACAACTGACAACTGACAACAACTCAGACACAGGAAAATCTCTGCAGATGGAGTAAAATAGCAGCTGATTCCTTCTGTACTAAACTGCTATTCAGGGGCCCTGGCGGGACAACCCCCCTGGCACGAATGAGGAAGACCTGGATTTACTGGACTTCATCCCTGCGAAAGGAGAGGAAGGGACTTGGTAGATGCAACTGCTTTGACAGTGTAGCAGAAAGAAAAGAAAGACACCAAAACAGTGTAGGTCTGGAAAGCAGTTGCTATTTTACTGAGCACAGTTTAAGACTTTTATACAATTTTGGGGTGTGTAGGGGTGGGGAGCGGGCACAGCACAAATCAGGTAGCATCCAGGGCCATCACAACAGATAGAAATCACTGATTTAGCATTTGCAAGGGAACAATACCTCATTTACATATTCCTGTGATCAGAAGACATTCGCCTCACCTTAGATATAAATCATTTGCCTGCCAGTCGCCCATTGGGTAAGCACAGATGTCTTTCACATGGGTATAAACTCTTGAGCATCCAGAAGCTCCACTGCCCTGAGAACAGGGCCTACCTCTGGGGCCTGTCCCCAGGGCCTTATTACTGGAAATTGCCATTCCACAATACTAGCTGCTTAGAGCCCAACAACTGCTACCTGATGACACATGAGTGATAATATTTCACATTTAGAGACCATAGAACCTCTGAGAATGGGGCATTGCTATGGTTAAAAGGTGGAGAGTTATGAAATGCTCCTTTATGGAATCTCATCATTCAGCTGCCCATTTTCTCACTGTTATATGTGCTTGAACAAAATATAAAGATAATGCCCTGCTGTGATTTTCCTCTTTTTGTTTCTTTGACTTCCACCTAGTGGAATTATTCTTTAAAGTTCTGGATTTAACACTATTTTTACCAACAGTGTCACAAGGTATTCAAATATCGCTTTGGCAAATTGTATGGGCAAAGGTTTTAAATAAAATGTTCTTCATGGAAGTCAAACAAGTGATCAACACATCTATGAAAAATAATTTAACATAACAAATCAAAGGCGGAGGGGGGAGAGTTGCTCTCCCCTCCCCCTGAGGGAGCTGTGTGCGGTGGCCTGGGGTCAGCCTGCCATGCTGAGGCACAATAGGGCCAGCTCGACTCTGCCCTTGACTGCACAGGCCTCTGCCAGCCCCCGTGGGGCCTTATTATTTATTTATTTATTTATTTATTTATTTATTTATTTATTTATTGATGGAAAGGCTGGTCCATCAATAAATGCTGGATTTAGAGATGACTACAAGAGTATGCTACCTGCACACAGAGCCTGGCAAGCTACCCGTGTCGTATTTGATATGCCAAATACCAGTAACAATTATAGACCTCATTCCCATGACCTGATGGAATGGTTTGAGGCTCTTTCTGTTCCTGGAGCAAGCAGGTGCCCTTGGGCTCTACTTGCATGAGACAGGTCATATGGAGATGTTACTGGTGCCCGCTCGAGCAAATCGATGATGAACAGGAAGACAGTGACAGTGAACAAATCAAATGATCAACACTATGTGGAAAGAAGTTCAATGTAACAATCATTAAAAACGTAAATCGAAACCTTAATGATATCCATTTTGTAATTGATATGTGGTTGTTATTATTTAAAAAGTATTGTCTGTGGGTTGGTGTGGGCCTCACTTAGAGATACTCGGACCTACTCCTGGCTCTGTGCTTTAGCCTCAATCCTGGTGGTACTCAGGGAACCACACACCACACATGGTATCAAGTATCTTATAAGATCGACTACACACAAGGTAACTTGAACCTCTGAGCCATTATTCCAGCCCTAATATGGTTATTATTTTCAGAAAGATATAATTGTTGGAAAATATGTTAAAGGGGGTCTTTATTCCATTGTTGATATGGATGTGGATGGTGTGAACAGCATGAAAAATAGTTTGGAGATTCCTCAAGGAATTAGAAAATATTCCAAATAATGAGAGAACTTCTAGTAGGAGGTATGATTTGGGAAGTCAGATTTACAATAAAAATATTTTAAAAATATAAAAATTAGTTTGATTAAAAGAGAAATGTGGACTTGAATCTCAGGGTAAGGAGAACATTTAGTTACACAAATTTCATTTCAAATATATGTATGTGAGTTAGCAAACTCCAATTTCTAAATTTGGGTATGGGTAGAATTCCAAGACAGAAATCCAACACAGAAGATGCAGCAAATAAAAATAGTGACTTTTACTTGGCTATTATTTTTTAAAAAAATGAAATTCTACTCTTTTTACAATGGACTGAAACACATAGTCCTATTTCAGAGAAGTACATCAAAGAAAGATTATATGATTTCACTTGGATATAGCACCTAAATAAAATGAATGCATAGAATAATAAAACAATAGTGCAACTAAGAAAAACTCATTGTAATGTGCTTGAGCAACAACTTGGGACCTAATTGCTAGTACAGTTAGAACAAAACTGACCAGGGTTTGATCACCTCAAACTTCATATGGTGACACTGAGCACTGGCAGGACTGTTAAATTTCTTTGTGTATGTGATTGCGTTTCAGTGATACATAATGACAGTGAATGTATTTTTATGTGCTTCTCTTTAATTAATTAATTAGTTGTTGTTTTGGGAACCCGTGCCTGGCATTAGTCAGGGTCTCTGCACTGAGAAATCACTTCTCTCGGGGCATGGAGACCATATGGTATGCCAAAGATTAAACATGGGTAAGTGTATGTATGACAGGCATCCTACCTGCTACTATCAATCCAGATTTTTACATGCTAATGAAAACTGACATAACTTATTTTCATTTGGGAAACATCTATTCAAATTTTAATTGTCTATTCAAAGGAAATCAGTTAATTGATCAGTGTTAATAATCTATGTATCTTGTAAATAAAGAAAACAAGGAACAGATAAATTATTTGCCTACATTATTACAGCTAATACATCAAGTGCATTCCATTTTTAGCTCATTCTATTTCTGGGTTTAATAAAATATTTATATACACTTCCAATTAGTAATATAACTAGCTGAAACATTTCTATATATGGGCATATTTTACAAGTACTATTTCTTTGTCTAAAAGCAACAAATACATTTTTGTTATTAAAAAAAAGCTAAGAAAATATTCTACTAATGCAATGAACTGAAAAGTCAATATTAATCTTTTTTTTCTCTGTATAGTAGGAAAAAGTTGAATCATTGTTCTGAATGATGCAGCAAAAATATGTTCCACCATTGCAGCCACACTAAGGCCTCAACTGCAACACTTCACGAATATTCTCTTCAAAGATGCCAAAACGTGAATAATTTCAGGTGGCTTAGGGCCTAATCCAAAAACTCTAATGTTTTTTGCGTCAAGGTGGGCAGCCATGCCCAATCCTATCCCTGTACTTCCAGAAGCCTTGGCAGCCATCACTCACGAGCACTGCTATACCAATTCCTTATTAAATCTCCCAAGAGATACATGTCAAGTGGCTAAAATTCACAGAGAACCTGGTTCCCATGATCGAAAACTCTAGAATGTCTTCAGGAGGCAAATGAGCTCAATGTCTGCCCTGCTGAAGTCTTGTCAGTTACATTCACTCCTCACTGCTTGCAACTCTCCAAGGGTTCAACCACACCTCCCTTCACAGTAACTCTACAGAGACACCAAACTACGAAGGATTTCAGGTACCTGCGTACAGAGGCTGATGTATCATGGTACCATTATAATGGTACAATGGTGTTTCCAGGAGTCAGAGTGGACAGTCTCTCCCTGCCCCACCCACCACAGCAGCTGCTGCCTCTATGTCAACTCATTGACTCACACCATAGAACCTAAAGTCTTCTGATACCCAATTCCTCAATACTAACATTCCAGTAGGGATGTTAGTATCTAACAAAACCAAATAGGTTTGTTAGATGGGGCAGTAACATAGAGGCCATCTAAACTAAACAAACAAAAATAATAACACAGATGGCTCAACATGAAACAACCCTTTAAAAATTCTTGATAAGATTATAACAATGGCAGGATCAGATATAAACATTTTCACATAAAACTAATTCTTTATACTTATAAATTTTAATATTGGAGCTATGTTGTCTAATTCATTTCAATTCTAGATTTTTATCAACCATTGTGACTTTGGCTACCTTAAAATAGTTTTAGAAATTTTTAAAAGGGAATAACGTAGCTGGTCAGGGAAGAAGGTTCTCTTGTGCTGGCCTGCTCAGGTGCAGCCTGGTAGCAGGCCGCATGACCCTGACTACTGCAAACACTCCAGAGCATGTAGGCACAGTCGCAGCTGCAGGTGTGAGCATTGTGATGATGGTATATGATGCTGCACACAGTTCAAAAAAATAATACAGTGTACAAAGAGAAGTGGATACTTTGAAAGCTTTTGCTTTTTTGTTCTGTTAAAACCCATCTCATTTGCAAAATGAAGGTTTGCACAGAGGATAAATTCTTAGTGAATATAAACACAAAAATGGACAGTCTTGCTTTTCCATTGCAGTTAGATTTATCAAAGCATTTTTCAGTCTTTGGGAATTTCAACATTTCATAATGCTTTTAAAATCAACTTGTCCAATGAATTTTTTTAAGAATACGAATATCCTATTACAAACTTTGCATTAAGCTGTGTATGTGGAAAAGAGTGAGTGCAAAGTTGTGTTTGAAGACAGATAATAATATGATGTACGGAAGCCACATTCATATTCGGAGGTGTGGGGTGTTTCTGACACACAGGTATGGTCTAGTTTAATGCTGGCTTGTTAATGCTCTGCCACAGAACACAGAACATTGTGTTTCTCATTCTGCTCACTGGCAGCAAATTTTGCTCTATGTCATTTTTGAATTGTTATAAAAATATGATCCTTCCCATGATAAATCTAAGCATGTCAATCACATTTTATTAAACTTAGCAGCAGCAATATATCCTAGCATACTATCAGTCCATCTCTATTTAGGATTATTATTTTTTAACCAGGGGTTTGGAGTGATCAGAAAGCATTAGTGCTCTATATTTGTGTGACACTTCTGGAACCTCATATTTCCAAAATGTAATACGCTGCATCTTGTGAGGCCAAGTTAAATAGAGAATGAATATATTCATGAGGAAAGAAGCTGGTGTAGCTTGGATAGCTCATGCAATGTAGAGTTAAATAAAGACAGAAGGGAGGCGAAAATGTGGTCAAATGATTATTGATGATTTTGTGATCAAAATATGAAGCATATTAGTTTTGCTGTTCAGGATTAAAGAGATTTTTTCCCCCTCTTTGTGCAGTACCATACATGACAGTCGCCCTGCTGGGAGGATGCTCACACCTGCAATCACAGCGGGGCCCAGAAGCTCCAGTGTGTTTACTCTAAGTCATTGTAGATTGCATGAATACAATATTCCAGCATCATCCCCTCCGCTAGTGTCTGTCTGCTTACTCCCACCATGGTCCTAGTGGGCCCAGTGCCCCTCTGCTTTCATCCAATGTACATTATCCCCTGGCAGTGATCTGTGTCCTAGCTGTCACTTTATCTTTCTTTGATTTAGAATAGAGTGTAGAAAGGTAGGAACAGAAGCAGTGAGAACAAAATAATTTATTTTTTTTTCTCCCTTTCCTCCCTTCTGTATTTACTCTCATTACAATTTTTTTAAGTATTTTATTATACCACCGTGAGATATACAAATAAAAAGATATACAATTAAAAAGTTCATGTTTGGGTTTTGGTCATACAGTGTTTCAGCACCCGTCCCTCCACCAGTGCCCATCTCCCACCACCAACATCCCGGTTCCCTCCCCCCTTCCCCAGCCCTGCTCCATGGCAGGTTCTTTATTTCTTTCCCTTTCTCTCTCTGAGAACAAAATAATTTAGATGAGGAGAGATGGTATCATTGTGCCTTGGCCAGGGCAATAGCGTTAACGATGATGAAACCTGGTCAAATATGGAATTATTTGCAAGACAGTTGGCCAGATTGCCTAAAATACTGGATGAGGGATTTAGGAGGGTAGAAATCTTCATAATTTTTTGTTTTCAGCAGTTACACGCAGTAGTGGCCATTACTAGAGATGAACAAATGTGTAAATGTTTTGGCGACAACAAGAATCTTGACTATAGGTACTCAACAAATAGGGATATCAAATAAGCAGTAACACTTTCATGTCTAAGTTCTAGAGGAGAAGCAGCTACAGATATACATGAGCTATTGATGCAATATTATGCCTAAGGTTTAAAGCGGCAGCCATGCAGAGTATGGTTTACAAATACAATAAATGGTATATTTCCACAGTAGTATACAGATTCATTGAAAACAAATGAACATATTTTTTATCTGCTCCATTCACCATTCTCCTGGATACTGAGTACCTATATTTTGAAAGTACTTTCTAATAATTCTTGATATCATGCCATGCTCTCAAATATTTAGTCTTCACATAGTTCCTTAGGGCTAAGGAAGTTTTGTTAAAACACTGAAATTAACTGAGGTAAAGCCAGAGAAGCACAATCAAAGTAGCCAGTAAAAGATAATGATGAGCTAATGAAAAGTTTCAACTGAGAATGGAGATGTGGAGGGCACATCACAATTATTTGAAGTGTGGAAGGCACATAACACACATATACATGAGATATTTGAATGCATATATATATATATATGTACACACATATATATGCATATACACATATAGAGAGATTCAAGTGATGCCTAAATAGTCTGCAAATAGGTCAAATGAATAGAGTTTACATGCAGTAAGACCTAAAGACCTGAGTTAGGTATGAGCGACATATACAAATATGAGAAAAAAATTAAGACACAGCAATAACCAGAGACTTATTTTAGATGGCACCATCAGAGTCAATTGAGATACATCTTAAAATCAGTCTAAAGGAAAACACTCCATTATGGTCTCTTAGTTAAATTTCAGCCTCTGAAACACTAAGGACTTCCCTTCTATTGGCCTTTCTCTAATTCCAGAGTGCTATGATCTTTCACTTCTATTTAAAAAGCTATAATGCTTTCTTGTTCCTACTTCAGCAGGGAAGTTAGTGTAACAGAGACTATTAAGTTGGTGTATGTTTTACACATAAATAAGGATTTTGTACTAATCTGTACATGGGGATATTTGGCCAAGCTTGGAGATTTAATTGAACTTGGTACTCATTTACAATCATTTTGTTTTGTTTACTTTCTTATACCATTAGCAAACTTATTAAAAAGGAGATACAAATAAACTCAGTGCCAATTACATAAGAAAATAATTGGATTTTATTAATCCAGGAACTCAGGCAATCAATTAAGGCAAGAGTACTCTGGTCTCAGTCACCTCATTATTCTTCACACTAATTAATCGCAAATACTAATGGATTGCTCAGAAATGGGATACTTTATTCCTTTAGACTTTTTAAACGCTCTTAAAGTGCCAATGCTCATGTCATTGAAATAACAACTCTACTAAATGAAATGTTTTCTTTAAAGCAGAAAATTTCATTTTGAGTGGTGCAAGTGAATTTTTAAAATAAATTCTATGTAAATTTAACCCAGAAACAAATAACTCTTTCAAGTATATTTAACATTGTCAATTGAACTAACATATAAAAACAAGTGCAATAAATTGCATGTAGATGTACATTCCATCTACTAATATTATTTATGTCATCACTGTATCACTGTCTTCCCATTCATCATCGATTTGCTCGAGCGGGCACCAGTAACATCTCCATATGTCCTGTCTCATGCAAGTAGAGCCCAAGGGCATCTGCTTGCTCCAGGAACATAATGAGCCTCAAACCATTCCATCAGGTTATAGGAATGAGGTCTATAATTGTTACTGGTATTTGGCATATCAAATACAACACGGGTAGCTTGCCAGGCTCTGCTTTATGTCATAATGAGTTGGAAATTTTACTTAACTGAGCCTCAAGTTCCTCAATATAAAAAGGGCTAGGAATAATAAAATTGACCTTGAATCATCTTGACAGTGGGAACAACATAGTTGTGAACATAAAATTCCTGGTACATATTACACAACAACATTATTTTTTTTATTATTGTTCCTTTCTTTATTTTAGTCTGTATCCTTCCAGCAATAGATGCTATATTATTTTGATGGTTCATGTATTTAGAGTAACTCTATATAAGAAGGTTCATGATTCCTAGTCAACTTACATGTATGAAGACCTTAGGGTAAGATCAGTTTTACTGGTGTAGAAAATAATAGGGTAACCTTGCTGTCCTGGAATTAAAGGTAAATGCCAACATTAAATTATGTGTTTTACATACATAATTAAGATATTATATTTGTTTGGACTTTATCAACTGTTGCTTGTTATTATTTCTCATTGGTCTTAATAAATTTCTCTATTATTAATGTCCAAAAGTACTAAATGTTTTATTACTCCTTATCTTTTTTTTTAGCATTTTCCTCACTTTTTAATTTTTTTTTTCGCTTTTTTGAGTCACACCCAGCAATGCTCAGGGGCTACTCCTGGCTCTGCACTCAGGAATTACTCCTGAGGGTGCTCAGGGCACCATATGGGATGCCGGGGGATCGAACCCAGGCCGGCAGAGGCCGACTGCGTGCAAGGCAAACGCCCTACTCGCTGGGCTATCGCTCCAGCCCCCTCAATTCTTAACTCTGAATATGATTTTCTGCAGTTGTTTTCCTTAGTTCTTAAAAAAATAAAAGTTGTTGAGGTAGAGATATAATATAGGAGGTAAGGTGCTTTGTCATGCATAAGACCCAACAGTATTTAAATTCCAAAGTTATCTGTTTGTGATAAGGGATAACTCCTGAGTAAAAAACCAAGAATAACCCAGGAACACCACAAGAAATAGCTCCAAACCAAAATAAATTAATAAAAATAGAAGTAAAAATGTTTCATTGTGTATATTTTTAAAATAGTAAATATCTAACAAATTATTATGAACTTGTCATAAATTCCTAGATCAAGAACTGAAACATTTGACTACCCATTTCTATCCCTAGAAAATATAATAGCCTGAGTTCCACTAGAGGTGATTCCTGAAAAAAAAAAAGAAACAAACTTTAGTAGCCTTAAAAGAATAGTAATTTTTCCTACCACAATCACACATTCCACTTTCCTGTCAAAATTAATCACTCTCCTTACTTTTATAATTGGTATGAACTTATCTCTTTGTATTTTCTTCACAGGTGATTTAAGTTAGTTTCAAACATAAAAAAAGTATCAGATCAAGTATTATTTTTTTAAACATAGAGTTTATTGAAGGAATCTGGACGTCGCATGTAGACTGGAGCTGTCCGCCGTTCTGCAAAAGTATGATTTTAATTTTTTTTTAAAAAAATCACCACAAGCACAGATATGCCTCATGATGCCCACCCCCTTCTGTTTCTTCTTTATCATTTCTCTTGCTTTTCTTTCATAATTTCAGCAACATACTTCTCAATTGCTTCAGGATTAAAAATCTTGAGGGCTGATTGATTCCGCTTCATGATGGCCAGTTGGCTGTTCTTGCCTCCTGACTCAATCACTTTCAGAAGGCCCTTGATGACCAGCATCAGGTGAGATGGTCTGTCTTAACAGATTCATCTATGTAATTCTTCTCCAGAAATTGGCAGATGGACTTGGTGCCCCAGCCTGGCATCAGGCATGCAGGTACCTGAGGGGTCAGTCTAAGAGTCTCTGGGTGCCATCAGAGTCGAAGCCCATGATGAGGGCCAGATGCCGAATGGTAGTTGCTATTTACTCTGCATGTAGCACTGCCTGAGGCTGGCAAAGTAGTGGGTGATGTACCTGCTACTTGGGAGCTGGGTCTGCATGGTCAGCCCATGGCTCTCCAACCTCACCCAGGTCCTGTTGATGACGATCCTTGTGTCAGCAGTGAGGCCGGTGAAGACCATGAACACGTTATGGTCCAATGAACATATAATGGACACGATCCGCTCATCCTGTGGTTTGACCCCAAGGACCATATGTTCTTCTCTCCCATGCCCACCACCTTGGAGTCCTTCACTGTCTTCTACGATTACTCCACTAGGAAGAGATGCCCATTGGGTCAGAAGACCCAAATGGTGATGGCGAGGTCATAGCTCATGCTACGATGCTGATCTTTGCTATGGCCAGTATCTTACAGTCTATAGTTCCCATCTCCATGACTTTGTTTTCCTACTATTTATAGAACAAGAATCTAGTGTATTTCTAGTTTTAGAAGTGTGATTTGACTAAATTGTTTTTCAAGTATTTGAATTCTGGAGACAGAGAGATATTAGTAGAGCACTTCCCTTGCACACAGCTGACCAAAATTCAATACCTGGTAAATTAAAGATCGTTCCTGGGGCACTGCCAGGAGTCATTTCTGAGCACAGAAGCTCTAAAATTGCTTTCATTGTCATAATGCCCTTTATGTATATGATCGTATTATCTGTAAATAGTGACAACTTTGCATCTTCTTTTTCCAAATTTGATCTTTACAGATTTCCTTTTCTTGACTAATTGCTGTTGTTAGAACTTCCAGTTCTATACTGAATTACAGAGGAATATGTACATCCTTCCCTTATTCCTGATCTCAGTGGGAAGACTTACTTTTCACTAATGAGTACAATGATGGTTATGGATTTGTTGTAAATAGCTACTACTAAGCATACTTGATGCAGTCGATTTAATTAAGACATGTTCCATGTTTAAGTGTAATTTACTTGTATAATAGAATATATTAGAGAGCTGCTACTGGCTCTCCCTGTGACCAGCCGCTCACGAGGCGCCCGGGAGGGATGGTAGGTTCTAGCCCTGGCCCACCACCCCAGCAGAGCCTCGCAACAAGCCAGACGACCCCCCCACTTCATCAGGGCCTCCATTTTCCACATTCGGACTTCTCTCTCGGTCAGACCTCCACCCAGCAGACCAGCCTATCAGCGGCGCGCGGTTCATCAATAAATGCTGGACTTAGAGATGCCTACAAGAGTATGCTACCTACACGGCAGAGCCTGGCAAGCTACCCGTGTTGTATTTGATATATATGCCAAATACCAGTAACAATTATAGACCTCATTCCGGAATGGCTTGAGGCTCTTTATGTTCCCGAGCAAGCAGATGCCTTGGCCTCTACTAGCATGAAACAGGACATATGGAGATGTTACTGGGGCCCGCTCGAGCAAATCGATGATGAATGGGAAGACAAGGATACAGTGAATAGAATATAACAAATGAAAGCAATTTGACAAATTCTGAAAAATTGACAGACTTGTGAGTAACAAGTATGTAAGGTAAGCTAAGCTTCCTTATCAGAACCTCCAATTTTGCTATCTTTTCCAGATTTCAAGTCATTCCCTTCTGAGGTTAACAACTGAATGCTTATTTTTTTTTGTAATCTGCATTCCCCCAATGAATGCTACTGAACTTTAATTTTTAATATTCCCATTGGTTATATGTATCTGCTCATTTGTGAAGTGTGTATTAAATATTTCTGTCTATATTTTTATGAGACTTTGTTTTCTTATTCTTGAGTTGTGAGATCATGTGTCTGAGATATTAGTATTAGTCATATTTATGATGTGTAATATTTCTTCCCATTAAATATGATGCCTTTAAATTTAGTGGTAGTTTTTAAAAATTGTATAGAACTTTTTTTGCTTAATTTAATCTTATTTGACTCTTTGGTTTTCTTGACTATTGAGCTGAAGCCCTATGTGTGTTGAAGAAGGCTAAGTTATTATTAAAATGAATAAAAAACATAGAGTGATGGAAAGATATTTTGTTGATTTGTATGAGAATTAAAATAGTTCAAATGACCATGTTTTCTATATACTGAAAACATTATATAGATTTAATGAAATCCCTATCAAAATATCAATTTAGTAAGTAGAACCAACTTATGGTTCTACTTACTAAAACAACTTTCCTTAAAGAATAGGATATTCTTTAAGGAAATAGAACAATGTTACTAATTTACATTTGGAACCACAAGACTTCAAAAGATGTAAAAAAAAAGATGAGTGGCAAAAGCTTACTCCCGACTTCAAATTACAGTACTAATCTATAAAAATCAATATACTTTGGAGTCAGATCAAAATCAGAACAAATTCAACAGGCAAAATTTGAGATAACTAACTTAATCCGCAGATATATATGCATAATTAATATATTAAAAGGAACTATGAGCATAAAATTGAAAAATTAAATACTTTTTAGTAAATAATATTAAGAAAACTACAAGTCTACAAGTACTGTATGAACTAACAATTTTCTCACAGTATACACAAAGTTAATACCAAATATATTAAATTTTTAGTGTTAAAGCCAATAACACTCCAGACCCAACCACTCCAGACCCACAGCTGCGCTGTTTGGCCCCACAAGGGAAGCAGCCCATGGAATTCTGGAGGGCAGTAAATGGCTCTGCCAGCCCATGGCCAAGTCCAACATAGCTGAAGATTTCGCTCACTTGTGTGGGGAGGGGCACGCTGGCCGGACTTGGAGCGGGAATTTGGGCTCCTCCTCTTATTCTTCCACCTCCAAGTCAGAAGGCATGGCTGTGAGCTCTCAACCACCACAGCCAGCAACCCCAGAACAGAGACACTCCAGACCCACAGCTGTGACGGAGCAGCCACGCGACAGTCTTAGATAATATTGGAAGTTAGGACCAGACACTTCCCAGGATCTTTCACATTTATACACTAAACAGTTCTAGGCAGGTTCTAGCTGTGGACTATCATCCCAGTGAGTCTGGCAAGAAGCCAGGGGAACCCCACACCATGAGGTCAGCCATTCTCAATATCCAGACTCCACAGCTCCTCAGAGCTCCACCTAAGAGAAAAGTAGATCTCTCCTTATTGAGGTTCATCAGTAAAGCTTGAGGTGAGAGCCAGTAGGTACTGAGAGTGTACCTACATGATAGAGCCTGGCAAGGCTACCTGTGTTGTATTTGATATGCCAAAAACCAGTAACAATTATAGACCTCATTCCCATGACCTGAAGGAATGGTTTTGAGGCTCTTCATGTTCCTGGAACAAACAGATGCCCTTGGGCTACACTTGCTTCCAACAGGACATATGGAGATGTTACTGGTGCCCACTCGAACAAATTGATGAACAATGGGAAGACAAGTGATACAGGTGATACAAGTGAAAGCCAATAAAATAAAATACATTGAAGAAAATAATATAGGCACAGTATTCTATGATAGTTTTAATTATTATTAAGTTATAAACATAAAATAAATTGAGGATATCACAATTTATTTACTAATTTATCTTGGTTGTTTAAAATTCATTATTATTTTGAGCAATATTTTAATGTATGAAGTACTAAAAAGGTAAAACAGTTATTGGAAAGTAAGAGAGAAAGGAAAAGGGCACCCAATGCAGTGTGGAACTAGCACAGACTAAGTCACCCCAATTTTATTTTTAGGTAGCTACATTTTGACTTCCAGGTATGACTCTCAGGTAGCTCCTCTTGGGTATAAATGTGTGTGTTTTGTGTACATGCTTATATATGCACTATTTATTAATAATATTAATGTTATTGAGTAATATGATCAATACATATAAATATGTGTATATATTTTATATATCAACTATTTATTAATAGTGTTCATGTATTAATTGATATGATAAATAGATAAATTATTATTTTGATTTTTCTTTCAGTGTTTAATTTATTTACATTATTAAATATGAATTTTGCAGTTACTTTTCTGCTGATTGTACAACAGAAGTTTGGAAACATTGCACTAGACCCTGATTCTTGGAATGGAATTAGTAGCATTTGCATTATCAATCTATTAAATAACTATGAAGCATTTACATATGAAATATTTCATATATTTTATTTTTATTTTGACAGAGGATGTGTTTGAAAGTTGAAATAGTAATGGTAATGAGATATTTTAAATATAATTCTTGCATATTTTGTTAAATAAATAATTTACATTCTATTTAGTTTTCTACCTTACATATTCCAATATATTCATATTTGAAGTATTCAAATCAATATAAAACTGAGCATTCTACTGTCATAATTTTTGCTCTTTGGAATCATAATTGTATACATCTTTTTCGTTTTAAATATTTCTTTCTCCTTTTTAATTTATATATGTATACTTTATGCACTAAAACATTGCTCAAAATAATAATGGATTTTGAACAGCCAAGGTAAAATAGCAAATAAGTTGTAATATCCTCAAATAGAGAAATAATTACTTATTCTCATACCACTATCAGAAGAGTTTTGTTGAAAACTTAACAGAATTGACTAATATAAAACATATATACATATATATATACATATATACGCACATCATATGCTGATCCAGAGACTCCACAGACATAGGGCAGAGCTGCTACAAGCTATCCCTGTGCCCAGCTGCTCACGAGGCACCCGTGAGGGATGGCTGGTTCTAGCCCTGGCCCACCACCCCAGCAGAGCCTCGCAACAAGCCAGATGACCCCCCCCCACACTCCTTGAGGGCTGTCATTTTCCATATCTGGACCTCCCTTTCATCAGAACTCCATGCAGAAGATGAGCCTATCACAGCCCGGCTTTATTAGCACTCAGTACTCTGTTATTAATTTCTGTAATTATTGTCAATTTAGAGGAGGAAAATAATTCCATTGCTGCTAGTTTTATTCTCTTGCCTGTCACTGGATTTGAATATCTTTTTTTGTATATTTGTTATCCATTTACATTTCCTACTTTACAAATGCCTTTTCTATATGTATGAATTGTTTTTAGATTTTTTGTAGTTTTTGTTTATTAACTATTAGCTTCTTATCTATCCACATTTCTTGAAGTGTACATTTTTAAGTTTTTTCAATTAGATGTAATGTAAACTTTCTATGGTTTATTATTCAAATAATACCAGAGCCAAAGAGTGTCTTATCACAATAAATTCAGAAATAAATGTCTATATTTAAATGATCCTCTCTAGTTTAGAAAGCCTTGCATAGCTCTCTCTAGTTTAGAAAGTCTGAGCATGATGTTATATGAGTGAAAACAAAACACTAATTTTTTAAAGTTGCTCATTTATTGCATTCAATATTTTAAAAAATACAAAAGAGGCCGGAACAATAGTACAGCAGGTAAGACATTCACATTGAGCATGGATAACCTGGGTTGGAGTCCCTGGCACCTTTTATGGTTCCCGACACTGCCATTAATAATTCCTGAGTGCTGAGCCAGGGTAATCCCTCAGCATTGCCAGGTATGACCCAAAAATCAAAATAAAAAAGAGAAAGAATGTTTGGAAAAGTTCTTCCTTAACACCAGGTAATGGAAGCCCCTTTGCTAGATTTATTGAATGTTATTAGGAAGTATCTTTTTCCGTTTATGTATATAAAATTAATGAATATAATTTCCCCTTTATATTAAAGGAAACATATAAGCTAGGGTAATTTTCCTTTCACTTTCATTTATCGTTTATCTTAAAGAATATTTGAGATAATTTTATAAAGTACTTCCTCTTCATTTTCTTTAATAGCATAGTATAATTCCTCATGATAAACTTATATTGAGTTCTCTTAATGAATATTTAAAGTATTCAGTCCCAATATTGCAAACCTGATAAAGAGAAAATATTTCACACTTATAATTTCTATTTTAAAGCTGCAATATTGAGAATCTAAAATGACTGGTAGACTGTTTTAATGCTTTGGACTTAATAGATAGAAGCAAATTGATCCTTCTACAATAATGTCAATTTTCACTGTCTTACCACTTCAATGTGGACAATAATTTATTCTGAAAATATGATATGGGATACTTGGATCTGTATGGGTCTTCAGTCCTGTAAGTGTGTTGAAGTTATGTATAGTTGGCATGCATTACCTTCATTTTTATGTCTTTATAAATCATTGTCTTGCTCCAGCCTTTCAGCTACTCTAAATCACTCCTTTTCTTACCCTGAGTTTTTAGACCACTGCTGTGCAAATTTTGGTTTAAAGAAATTTCCTTGCAATCCACCCAGAATTTCAATCATGTGACAGTTGCATTCGTGATTTTCAACCCCAGCTCCTGTGGATCAATACTGGTATTCAGAAATAAAAGGTTGAAATAACAGGACCAGCAATTAATGCTGGGATCTTAATTGCTGGTCCTCTGACCAGTGCATAAACAAATTGAGGTCCACAAGTTTGAAAAGGTTGAAAAACCACTGTTAATACTACCATTAATTTTATGGAATTGAGTGTGTTTGATTATTCTTGAATTGCCACTGGCTGAAAGTTCATTATAAAATTAATTTTACTTGATATGTTCATTAAATTCTGTCTTTTGTTAATATTTAAGATAATGAGGTTTTATGGACATATTCTTAACTAATTTAATCCCTAAAGCTCTATATGTCTTTGGTGGATGGATGGGTGTTGGACATATGTGACTCCAAACAGACTTCTAACTGCATCACACAGAGATTCAATTAAAAAAACCTGCATTTCCTGTAGTGTCACTATAATGATCATTATTCTCATTGTCATTGTGTAAAATATCTATATTTAACATTCAAATTCATACAATTTTTATCATATTATAACACTATTGATATAGATTTTGGTGGTGTTGCTCTGATTTCATGGAGTTATACAAAGTTATAAGCAATTTTCAATTTTTTTTTTTTTTTTTTTTTTGCTTTCTAGGTCGCACCCAGCAATGCTCAGGGGTTACTCCTGGCTTTTCACTCAGAAATTTCTCCTGGCGGTGCTTGGGGAACATACAGGATGCTGTGAATTAAACCCTGGTCAGCCGCATGCAAGGCAAACACCCTCCCTGCTACGCTATCACTCTGGCTCCTGCAAGTCTTTATGTGTAAACCTTATACACATTAGAAAACCATCAAGTTTTCAATGAAAAAATTATAATTGAAAACTGGCATAAATATTATTTTATGTGGGCAGAGCAAAGGTAGAGTATTTGTCTTGCACGCTGCTGATCTGTTCCATCTCCAGCAATTCATATCGTCCCCTCCAAGCACTGACAGGTGTAATTTCTGAATGCAAAGTCAGAAGTAGCCCTGAGCATTGTCGGGAGTGGCCCCAAAAGCCAAAAACAAAAATAGATCATCTTTTATGGGTAAAAATGCTAATTCTAGACAAATACTTTATAATGAGTTTTAAAAATTGTGACAAATTTAAATGTAGTAAGACTAATGCATTAAACATTTTGAAATCAGAATATGATTTCAGAGAAAAATGAATAAATTTTCTGGAAAACTGTTGAAGAATTGTCCAGAAGATGATTAGAAATTTTTACAGGCTTAAAATGAAAAAGATACTTTTCAAAATGAAAGAGAATAAAAATGATTCTCAAATTCAAAATAGAAAACTGAAGGTTAAGAGACTAAGAGACTCCAAGTAAAGGTTTGTGTGTGTGTGTGTGTATGTGTGTGTGTGCATGCACGCATAATCAAGTCAATTCCTACAGTGTTTATTGTTTATGTGGAATGATAACTTATTTGTGTGAATATTTCTCTAAAACCCATCATACCATGTAATTTCTTCGAGATATTTAATTTTTACTGATTAGTTATTAAAGTGATCATTTATTTCTACAATAATTATGATGCTTCAAGTGAATTAGATTTTCAAATAAGTATGAGCCCTTGCCCTCATCTATACAGAGTGCCAGGAGATTCTCTGACTCCTTACCTCATTTTTCAAAAAAATCTGAGGCATTCATGACATAATCAAAACCATTATCACACACAGTTCATATCAAACATTAAAGATATCATGAATAGTGAATCAGAAAACATTATTGAACTCAGAAATTAGAGATACCATGAATAGCAAATTCATGACTAAATTATCAGAAATATTGAATACTGAACCAATAAAACATCCTGGTCTTAATGGAAAGCAGAATATTAGGCAATTTTTAAAAATTTAAAACAACACCCAGGGCCAGAGTGATAGCCCAGCGGGTAGGGCGTTTGCCTTGCATGCGACCGACCCATGCTGGCCCAGTTCAATTCCCGACATCCCATATGGTCCCCGAGCATCGCCAGGAGTAATTCCTGAGTGCAGAGCCAGGAGAAACCCCTGAGCATTGCCGGGTGTGACCCAAAAACAAACAAAAAAAAAAGTAAATGAAAAAAAAAACCATACCCATTTACTAAAATGCAATTGTTTTTTTTTTAAATAAAGACTGAATAGAATTTTATTTATTTTTAAATTTTATTTATTTTTAGATATTTAGGGCTATATTTGCAATGCTCAGGGCTTACTCCTGGTGAAGTCCTTATTTACTGATGCACTTTAGCAATCCTGGTGATGCTTGGGGAATAAATGTGGTGCTGGAGTTTAAACCTGGTTAGCCACATGCAAGGCAATCACCCTCACTACTGTACTATGGTTTCAGTTCCTCAACAGACTTTTAATGCAAATAGAGATGATGTATGTATATATATATATATTTCTATATACACACATATATCTATTCATGTATATGTATGAGAAAAAAGTTTTGTCATTCAAATATGAATTACTGCTATAAATTTTTCTAAAATATTTTTTGAATGTAGGCACTATCATTTATAAAGCTGTTAATAGCAGAGTTTCGTGTATTTAAGTTTCTAACTCCAAAAGCACCACCAGTAATCATCATCCTTCAACAAATGACAGAAATTTGCCTTTCTTTCAACCCTGCTTTCGTAGCTAACTTTTTTTAATTCTTACTATAGTTTAAGTCACTTGTTCATACTGGTGTCAACTCTTATGGTTTTAATGAAGACAATACATCACCTTTCTTTTTTTTTTTTTTTTGACTTTTTGGGTCACACCCGGCAATGCTCAGGGGTTACTCCTGGCTCTGCACTCAGGAATTACTCCTGGCGGTGCTCGAGGGACCATATGGGATGCCGGGGCCTCGAACCCAGGCCGGCACAGGTCGGCCGCGAGCAAGGCAAACGCCCTACCCGCTGGGCTATCGCTCCGGCCCCACCTTTCAATCATCAAAAAGCTCAAAATTGTTGACAAATTTTCTATTATTGGTTCAACTTGGAAATTTTTCTACACTAATATACTTTTTGTTATGTTTGAAAGATATTTTTATAAAACATATAACCTTTTGTTGTTGTCAATAAATCAGGGCAGAAACACATTATAAACATTTGAAAGATACTAATTGTAATATCACTACCTTTCTATTTCCCCATTAACTTTCTATTTCCCCATAACCCTTTCTCAAGTAAACTGTATTCATTATTTATTGAACTAAAAGAGCACTGATGTGCTCATTTTGTTTTGATAAACAAATATTTAATTAGTTATTAACAGTCTGTATGATTGAAACACTTCTATATAAATGTCCTGAATGTCACTCTGAACTCCAAAGGATATAAAAAGGAAAGGAAGATAAATAAAAAAAGAAGTGAGAGGGAGAAAAAGAAAGAATCCACTAATTTCAGAAACCTTTAGTATGTTTATTATATAAAATCTTGGAGAACTTATCAATATCATAAGAGCAAGGTATATGAAAATTAAACCATTTAAGAATTAATTACTTGATATAATTTTCTTTACATTTTCCTTGATCACTATATCACTGTCTTCCGTTCGTCATTGATTTGCTCGAGCGGGCACCAGTAACATCTCCATATGTCCTGTCTCATGCAAGTAGAGCCCAAGGGCATCTGCTTGCTCCAGGAACATAAAGAGCCTCAGTCCATTCCATCAGGTCATGGAAATGAGGTCTATATTGTTACTGGTATCTGGTTAGATAAAATATCTGTAATAACTAAGTTTGAAATATCCAACCAGCTAGAAGACTAAAGCAAAATACGCCAATTATTAACACAGATATTTATCCAGGGTATTTTAAATAGCATGGACACAATATCACAGAATTATATGCAGTTCAGACAAATAACAATGGTCCAAATATTCGTTTTCCCTTAAACAGAACAACTAAAATTGTGCCCCTACGTATTTATTTGAATTTGTTCATTCATTTGTTTGTTTTAGGACCACACTCTTCCTTATTGTATTTGGGTTTTGGGGTTTCCTATAATAGTGCCATAGTTATGGCATTTAATGAACAATAGGCTCTTATTTCTCTAGGGTCTGAGAAATCTGCTTAGAAGTTCAGATGAGCATATTTTTCTGGTGAGAGATGGATTTCTGGGCATCATCTTTGAACTGTGTCCTTACCTATAGGAATAGATAATGGACTACTTTACAATTCACATTGTACTAGTCACATTCATGAGGTTCTGACAAGACCTGATAACTTACCAAAGTTACCACCCATGCTTCTTAAGTCTCCTCAGGAGGTGGGGAGATAAGACGTTAGGATTTCAACATCAAATTTGGAGGATCGTTTACTTGATCACACTATGTGTCCTCTATGAAATCACTTAAACAAAAGCTTGCAAATTTACCATCTCAAATATGCTGGAATTTCTGCAACATTTTCCCATGACAATATTAAATATCAGCTCATGAACTTTTTGGGTGATGAGTACAAAATTATTTGATGACTACTTGACATTAAACATCTAGCTTATATTCAAAATGACCATAATCTATATATTTTAATATGTATTTATAATAAAATATTTTTCTCCATTAAGATGTAAAAAATATTCTTTTTCACCTTCTAGGAAAGCTTCTTGAAATATTGAGCACTGGCCCATGAAAATGAGTAATTGAGCATGGAATTAGTTACTTATTTTATATGTACATAAGAGAACTACAAATCTAACGCCTATTGCTTTGTTGATGGGAAAGCTATTTTAAAGTTCTCAGTATAAAATTCTCAATATCTCCTTTAAAGGGGAAAGTGAGAATCAGCATTTGTTTCTGTGAAAACTCTTGGTGGGTGAGTCTTAGAGTAATCATTAGTATGACCACCAAAATTAATGAATTAGACTTGTTCACCTAATTAGCATGTTCACAGTAAATACTTCATGACGAGTGTGTCATTCTTCCAGTACACTTACTCCCTTCTTTGATGCCCTCATTTTTGTACCCCAGATTTGCTTTGACTTTTCTCCCAAAACTCCGTACCACTGAAAACTATATATTTAGCTATAATTGAACAAAGAAGAGATGGGAAAAAGCAAAGTGAGGCACTATGATGTTGAAAAAATAAGATGAAGCCTTCAACTTTCATATATTCTCCTTGCAAAGGTGAATTTGGCGTTAAGCTTTTAGGACAAGCTCAAAGACATTCACCTTGATTCATTCTAAATGAGACTATTTGTGCCTTCTATGATATATAACCCTGTGTGCCCTGTGTGTGGGGGGAATGTAAGTGTTGTTCTTTCAGCTTGCTCTTCTTTCAAATCATGAAATAAGCAAGTAGTCTCACTACACTTTAGCTTTTGATTTTTGGCCACACTCTGGTTGGTTCTTAGGGATTACTCCTGGCTGTGTGTAAAGCAAGTGCTCTACATGCTGTACCATAACGCTGGTTTTATAAACCATAATTTGAGTGCTTTCTTTTCTTGACTTTACTATAAAAAACTAAAAAATAACAATGTAATTAATAAATTTTAATTTTTAATAACAATTTTAATTAACTAGCAAAATGTGAAAAATTATAAATAACTAACAATTTTAATTGACAAGTTTTAATTTTTAAAAAACATTTTTAATTAACTAGAAAAATGTGCAAAAAACTATTTAGCAAATGTTAAGTGCACTTTGGTTATAAAATTCATAATTCATTAATTTTATGTCCATGTTTTAAGTTAAACAGAAAGCCTCATTATTGATTATTTTTCTTTTTGGGTCACACTCAGCAATGCTCGGGGTTACTCCTGACTCTGTACTCAGGAATTACTCCTGGCAGCGCTTTGGGGACCATATGGGATGCTGGGGATCTAACCCCAATTGGCCACGTGTAAGGCAAATGCACTACCCACTATACTATCAGTCCAACTCCTTGAAGTTTTTTTTACATTTATAAGTTTTAAAAAGAGCAGAATAAGCCTTCATGTAAAATGTAAAAATTTGCATTATGTATGTGCATGTGCTCTTGGTTTCAAAGAAAATTTATTTTTCCAACATTGGTTTATTTATACATGAATCTTGTTATTTTAACAGCAAAAGCTTTTAAATGAAATATCTGAAAAAATCTGCTTAAGTACAAACTACATTGCACACTAAAAGTACATTTATATAGTATTTAAATATTAAATGAAGTCGGTAACTCTATATTAACATTATTATATTCTATTTGTTATGATGTGCATTTTTAAAATAACCTATTATAATCTTAGTGTGCATTATGTGTATAATGTTATATTTTATTATATATAATCCTCCAAAGACACTGTAAAGATATATTTAAAGATACTTTAACTTGACTCTAGAGATATATATGTGCATAATATATCTATATATATACTTCTGTCAATTTTTACTTTTCATAGTTGTCAAATATGTGAAATATAAATAATTTACTGCATAAATTATGCCCCTTTAAAAGCATTTTGTAACAGATAGTAGATTTTTAGTTTATTAGTTTACCATAAATAACAACATGATATACACATTTAATGTACACATTTTGTTAAGTTTGAAAGTATTCATGTAAATCAGATTATGTTGATAGTTTCACAGGTATAAGCAAATGTTAAAGATTTAGACAAGATATGTCAGTATTCTAGAACTTTACAATAGGTTGCTGCAAGCTGGATAAAGAGTGCTGGATGTCAGCTAATCAAGCAGTTATGGGAGCCAGAGCAATAGTCCAGCGGGTAGGACATTTGCTTTTCACGTGGCCAACACAGTTCTATCACCAGCATCCAATATGGTCCCCAAGCACCTCAGGGAATAATTCCTGAGTGCAGAGCCAAGAGTGACCCCTGAGCATCCTAGGTGTGACCCAAAAAGAAAAAAAAATCATTAAGTTAGAGTAGCCACGTTGTGTCTATTAATTTCATATTAATGAGTTTATCGTGGAGCATTCGTGGAGCTGCTCAGGAACTGCACGTGGTGCCAGAGCTTGAGCCCTGCCCCGGCCTCCCAGGAATGCCGCTGCCCCCTCCCCCACGCACTGAGCTGAGCGTAGCCCCTGATACCACTGCATGTGAGCCCCAAAACAAGGTCAAGCCCATTTCCTTTGCAGATTTTTTTTTTTTTGGCTTTTTTGGGTCCTACCCAGAGTTACTCCTGGCTTTGCACTCCTGACGGTGCTTGGAGCACCACATTGGATGCCGGGGATCGAACTCAGATTGGCCGCGTGCAAGGCCAATGCCCTCCCCTGCTGTAGTATCTCTCCGGCCCTCCCTGGAGATTTCACGCTGTGTGCTGCACTGTGTTCTGAGGTGCTTGGCTCTGGGCGCTGCTCTTTCAGTAAATACTTGGCTGAATGTATGGTACTTGGTAGGGAAAAGAAGTTGAGAATTGTACTTACCCCATTGCCTCTGGTCAACAGTTGAGAGTTGTCTGTTTGTTTACCTGTTTGTTCTGGGCCAGGAAAAACAAGTTTTATGGTTCGTATTTAGTCTGGCTTGGCTCCCAGCTGTGTGAGGAACCTCCTTTTAAGATCCGCACCTTAGTGGATGGTACATTTGCTAGTGTGCCGTTAGTGTTCGTTTGTCTGACTTTTTTGCTTTTTT
Organism: Cryptotis parvus; assembly: GCA_021461705.1. NCBI lineage: Eukaryota > Metazoa > Chordata > Mammalia > Eulipotyphla > Soricidae > Cryptotis > Cryptotis parvus. The sequence continues at coordinate 37,625 of JAJIBD010031153.1, read as the reverse complement.
GGGTCACACCCAGCAATGCTCAGGGGTTACTCCTGGCTCTGCACTCAGGAATTACTCCTGGCAATACCCGCACAGCAGAGCCTGGCAAGCTACCTGTGTTGTATTTGATATGCCAAATACCAGTAACAATTATAGACCTCATTCCCATGATCTGATGGAATGGTTTGAGGGTCTTTATGTTCCTGGAGCAAGCAGGTGCCCTTGGGCTCTACCTGCATGAGACATGTCATATGGAGATGTTGCTGGTACCCGCTCGAGCAAATCGATGATGAACGGGAAGACAGTGATACAGTGAAGACAGTGAGTTTATCATCTCAGGAGTTCTTACTTCCATGTAAATAACTTCAATTTCTGCCTTCATAACTATATGGCTGTGGTCTGTAATCGATGTATTTACAGAACAGTCTATGTGGTTTTATGTCTCTTTATCCCTTCTCTTCCTTTCTCCCCTCCCCTTCCCCCATCATATCTCTGTCTCTCTCATTTATTCTCATCTTATCTCTCGTTATGAGAGACTGGAAAAGAGAGAAATGGTGTATGGGAATGATGGCAGAAATTCTCAAATCAGTGCATGATGTTTTACCACTGTGTTATTTTCCAGTGTTCAGAGTTTTCTCCTCATTATGTTCACAGAGGACTCTTGCATGACTGACTGGTCCATAATCGATTCCAGGGATTAAATTCTGGTCAGCTGCTTACAAGACAATCACCCCACCTGCTGTTATCCATAGTCTGAGCTTTGTCATATTCAATACAGAACTGTCCTCTCTAGTATCAGGCAATCTTACAATCCTGTTTTTCAATCAACCTGCTCCAATAAGATCACATATACAGATACACTCAATTCTTACACATGTGAAAATGTCAACATACTATTAGGAGGGCCTTCATACAAACAAGGAAAAAAAGAAGGGTGAAGGACAAATATCTTCACTTTTGGGGAACAATGCTTTTTGATATGGAAACAGAAGCATTTACCAAACTGTTGAACAACATCATTGCTACACTCAACTGTATATGCTAGACAACAGACTGAATAAAAAATGCAATGATTATAAAATAAATCCCATAGTGAGATTTTTAACATCTTTCATTTTAAAATATTTTTAGATGGGAAAAGTGGATCCCAAAAGAAGTCATCCTCCTAGGTAGCCTATATATTTCAGGTTAACTGGTTCCTGACTAGCTCGTTACTGCTGCAAGGACTTGGGTGGGTACTAGTATGATAGTACCCTGAAGGAGGAAGAGGATTACCACTCTCCTTCTCAACCAGCCTTGTGCAGTGATGGAGCTGACGAGGGCTGCAGCAAGCACTTGAAGTATATGCTGGCAAGGACACTTGGACCCCGCTGCCCTACAAAGCAGCTGTCAAGCTACTCTAGAGTTCTGCTTGATCTTCACAGCCTGGGAGCTGTTTCTAATACCTGAGAACCTTACATTCAAATGGGAAAGGGTCTTGAGTTCAATTTGTGTATTTACATTGAAAAAAAAACCTTAGGAAGGAGATGAAAAGTGAAGTGGAATATTATTATATAGAAAGTAGGCAAGGGAGATAGATAGATATAGATAGATAGATAGATAGATAGATAGATAGATAGATAGATAGATAGATAGATAGAGAGAGAGAGAGAGAGAGAGAGAGAGAGAGAGAGAACACAGGTTTTCCACAAGTACATATTCCAGGTTGAGAGTAGAAACCCTACAGAAAGGAGAGCTCCCAGATTTTGCCTCAGAGAAGTTATTTTGCATGGTTTCCCCAAATGTTTCCCCTTGCTACTTACAGATAATAGTCTCTCCTTTGGGTATAGTCAAGAAGAAAAGTAGAGAACTTTTCATGGTTTTCTTTCCTATTTATATCATGGAATTATGATTCTAAAGGGGCTTCTCCTCTCCCAGCTTTTGTTCAGTGTCCCCTAAGGCTCCTATTTTTATTTCAGTGGGTTTCCTGGTTTCATGTTTTTAGGCTGGTGCTGGAGTTATATTTTTAATCATCTTTTCCTATTTATTTGTCCAGAAACCTACAGCACTTTGAAAAGGAAGGCTTGGTCTTTAAAGAAAATTATTAGAATATTTAGTTATGTCACCACATAGAATTCTCATCATTCCTCTGACAAGGAGTTTGGAAGGCTCTCTTCAAGGAGATTACTCAAAGAGTTATGTGACATTTGTAATGGGTTTTAATCATTTGAGAAATCAAATTATCAGCCTCTTATCAGGCCCACTGGTAGAGTAAAGGGAAAATTGCTGCTCTATTGAGAAAATTGTTAGGACAAGGGTACAACTGTGCTTTTCGTGCAGAAAACACGAGTGTTAGGATTGTTAGAGAGCCATTTTAGGTTTTCCCCAAGGTCAATGGATTGGATTAGATTGGATTGACAAACAAAACTAAACACATATCAAGGGTTTGTTGGAATTCAAGACAAGGTTGTGACAAGCTGGAACAGAGGTCCATTTATTCTAATCACTAGGAAGAAAGCTGAAATAAAGATTCACTTATCCTAATTACTAAGAAGGTTAGAAGATCCCAAACAATGAAAGAGTCTCCAAATAGTCCACTAAAGACTTCACAAAAATGTTCAGCTTAAATATACAGAGAATACTGTGAAAAACCTAGATGTGTTTTTTTATTCACACAAAATGATGGATTCAATATTTCTTATGTATGCTACCGATCTTGGTCTGTTCAGGTTGCTCTGAAAAGAAAATACTGATGAGGTATTTTATTAAAGAAGACTATTGTTTATACTTTCAATACTGGAAAATTGAAGAGATAGCTTTAGTCTGCTTTCTAGATTGTTCTCAAGCTGTCAATATTACTAGTACTGAGAGGTAAAGCACAAGGAAGAAAAAGCAGGCATTAATTCAAAGTTCAGCTATGGAGGTCTGTTACAGTACACTGTTGCCCAGTGCCTCTGCATCTTGCCTGGTAGCCGCCTACCCCATATATGTGAGTCTCTGGATCAGCATACCTAAGTTGGGCTTGAAAAGACTGCTGCAGGGTGGGTCACTGAGGAGCTGGGCTGTGATCAGCTCTTCTGCTGGGTGGAGTTCTGACGAGAGGGGAATCTGGATGTGGAAATGGGGCCGCATGGTGTGGGGGTTTCTCTGGCTTCTTGCAAGGCTCTGCTGGGGTGGTGGAACCCAGGGCAAGAACCTCCCAGGTGCCTCGTAATCAGCTGGGCACAGGTAGAGCAGGTAGCAGCTATGTCCCTTATATGTGAGTCTCTGGATCAGCATACCTGGGCTGGGCTTGAAAAGAAAATGGAACTGTGAGTTACCATTCTTATTGTCACATGACTTTCTCCAGGGTGGGTGGCACTGAAGAATTTCATTGAAATGGTACCACCCTGCAGAAAGCCCTCTTTTTACATCAATGACCACTTCCTTGTAGAATGGTGACATCCTGGTGGTGAATCCGTAATATAGGTCACAGATGATCTTGATGTATTGGGTTTGAATGCCCTGTTTGACTAGGGTTTTGATGACCACTTCAGTCTCAACAGAATCAAAAGCTTTCTTTAGTCAATGAACGTTAGATAGAGCGGCATCTTGAAATCCCTACAAACCTCAATGAGGTTGGTTACTGTGTGGATATGGTCGATTGTGCTGAATCCTTTTTAGGAAGCCAGCTTGCTCGCACGGTTGTCCATCATTTAATGTTCTGCGAATACTGTTCAGGATGACTCAAGTGAGCAGTTTGTAGATGTCGGACAACAGGCAGATTGGGCGATAGTTGCCAATGTTGTGGATGTCTCTCTTCTTGAACAGTAGAACTGTCCTGATGGTTTTCCATTGGAAGGGCACCTTATAGTCACACAGGTAGCATGTGAAGAACCGTGCCAGTGAATTGAGGGGTACTGATGGCAGATTCTTCAGGTGTTCCGGTCTGGGCTGGGTGTTGTTCTCTTCTTTACTGATGAAATGGCATTACGAATTTCAGAAGGGAGAACATTGGGAACGACCTATCCATCCAGAGGAATTTGCTATGTCGGCAGGTGAACACGACTATCAAAGAGATCGAGTAGAAGTCATGGATAATCTTCTCCATTGCCTTTCTGGAAGATGTGATAGATCTATCAGGACATCAGAGGGCAGTCATCTTGGTCTTAGAGTTGGTGAAGGACAGGTGGGTGTTGTGAATGTTTTTCCCAGCTTCTGCTGCATTGGCCAGTATTTCTGCTCTTCTCTCTTTGAGGTCTTCCTTTATCGCTTTTCTGCACTGCTTGAGAGTGTAGATGTTAGCTTATGGTTGCCTGGAGGCTCAGGCCTTGCCATGTTGGTGAATGAGCTTGAGAGTTTTTGAAGACAGGCATCCTTTTGTGTCTTTCTCTCTTTGGTGTTCTTTGCACAATCATGGAGGTGCTGGAGCAGTAGGTTGTATTCTTCATCGATGTTATCAATGATGGCATCTTTCCACGTTGCCACAATGGTGCCAAAGAATTCCAAGTTTGTGGTCATTCTGGCAGTTCACTTCTTAAACTTTTCAGCCCTTTCTTCCATTCTGTGAAGTAGAATTTTGCAAGAAAAGAGACAGTGGTCCTATCATGTTTGGAATTTTGGGATGATAACAACATCAGTCAGGCAAAACCATAGATTGAACATGATGTGGTCAATTTCATTGTGCAACTGTATACCAGTAGAATCCCATGTCCAACATTTAGATTCAGCCTGCTGGAACTGTGAGTTACCACGAATGGTCTTGGTCGACATAATGAACTCAGATAGTCTTAAGAGACTATCTGTTTGTTCCGTTCTAGGCCATGGGTCCCAATGTGGAGCTTATCTGATGATCTTCTTGGTCTATCTTGGCACTAAAATCACTATGATCTTCTAGAAGGCGTGGTCTTTTTATAGAAGTCCTCTACTTCCATGTAGAATTTCTCAATTTCTTCTTCCTTGTATGTGGATTTTGGTGCATAGACAACAAAGATAGAAACTGCTGGTAGAGAGCCAAATCTATTCAAGTGTAATCATCCAATTCGGTTTGTTAGCTACTAAATGAATCAATGCTCATGGTCAGGTCTGTGTTGACAAGGACATCGATACCACTGATGCCTCTTTTTTTCGCATGTTCCAAGGAACATTTATTCTCTGGTGTCAAAAATGGCATGATGTGATTGATGCCTTGTGGTCTCTGTCAGACCAATGATGTCATACTTGATATTTCACGCTTGCACCATCAGGTACTCAATATATGCTTCTAATCCAGCATATATGCATTGAAATTACAGTCATTTTAGTCCTTTTGTTTTGGCAGCATAGTTTGCCCCTGAGATTTTATCAGCCTTTCCTTGCTCTTCCTTCTTAGCACTGCCATATTTAGGGCTCTTTCAGGATCAGGGATGAGATCCATTGTTTTTAGTGGTTTGGGCATATCAAATATGTGAGACAACTTGCCATGCTCTGCCGTGTGGGCGGGATCCTCTCAGTAGCTCGCTGGGCTCTCTGTGAGGGGAAGGCAGAATACTCTTTGTAATTTACAGATGAAGCATAAATTACCAACGGGTAGAGCAACAGGGAGAGCTGGTGGCAGCTCTGCCCCATGTATCTGTGTCTTTGGTTCAAGTGTACCTGGGCTTGAAATAGGAGTCTCTGTAGAGTGGGGCTCTAACAAGCTAGGCTTGAGATTGGCTTTCTCTCTTGGGTGAAGCTCTGACATCTGTATTCCAGATGATGAAAATACTACCAGCATGATGTAGGGGGTTTCTCTGGATTCTTCTGAGGCTCTATTAAGATGGTGAATCCGAGTGGGAAGTCGCTCTCCCTCCCTGACCCCTCACGGTCAGTGGAGCACAGGGAGTGCAATGGGGGAGAGCTGGTAGCAGCTCTGCCCATGTATCTGTATATACCTAGCTATAAAATGTACAGTGGTACAGATACATCCCTACTCTACCCCGTAGGGGCACTTCCAAGGCAGATCTTGCAAAGGACCGAGGTGAGGTCCTGGGAGAAGTTACCAGGGGATTTAACCCCAACTGCTTCCCATTGGAATGGGTGGTCTGTGTTTCAGGGATATAAAAACTATAGCCTGCTTTCTTTGTGCTCTTTCTCCTTTTGCTTTTTGCATTTACTCTCCTCCTCCTCCATTCTCTTCCCTGGAAGAGAATGGACTATAACAAATGGACTTTAACACGTGGTGGTGGCCATCTTGGCCTAGAATTCATAACCTGGCTCCCAGCTAGGAACTCTAAGTCTGGAGTTTTCCTGTTGCTGGATGTATACAAGAACCTGTGAGAGTAAAGCCTTTTTGAAACTTTGCTGGATGTTCACATCTTTCTCCATCCACCAGCTGCAGATTCCCTGACGCAGAAGGGTATCTCTGACCCTGCTCTCAGATTTCGTAGAGGCACCCACTGACCCCAACAGAGGTCTACCCTAGCTTTTTGACAAGAGGGAACTTCACCGGTGAGCTGGCTAGCTCTTTAATCTAGTAGCTGACAATTTGTATATTTAATATCTGTGTCCTTGAAATAGAAGTCTCTAGAATCATAAGTCAAATTTCATGATTTCCTTTAACAGTAAAACAAAAACTGTTTACACAGGAGTCCCCTTCTGGTAAGTATATCTTTTCTTTTTTTAGCTATTGGGATATTTCTCACTATTAACTTGAAGTAATAGTGGCTAAGGAGTTTTGTGGGAAGTCTTTATAAGAGCATCAATTTCCTTTTTAAGATTTCTACCATTATGGCATATGATCTCAGAATGCTAAAGCTAAAATTTTAAAATAGAAATTGGGGGTGTAGTATAATACATATTCAAGTAAATGGTCTGTCCTATCCCCACCAGCTCATCTTGATTGAATAGGAAGTGCAGTAAATCTATCAAGTTTCCCATCCACAAAGGGCCTGTACTGAGGCAGATTGAGAAGAAAATTTCAGTGATTTAATACCTGAAATATCTGGATTCATAAATACCAGTTTTAAATATTATTTACATGTTTGGGAGTTAAATAAAGGATTTTTAGTTCATCTACAGTATTAAGGGTGAAACAAATCCACTGATTGAGTTTTAAAATCAAGTAAATATAAATAAATAGGTTTATGATTATCATAATTTTTATGTATTGAATACATAAAAATTTTTATGTATTCAATACAATTTTTATCTATTGAATACAATTGTTTCAGTAACAACTATTATATTGTGTTATGCAAATCAAGAGAGCAAAGTTTCGTTGCTCGGTTTTGTTGAATACCAGTCATAAAGTAATATTCCTGGTGCCACGTGAACAGGATTAGGAGATTCACCCTTTCAAACTTATTTCTAGAGGACTATTGCAAAAATTCGATACTGGTTTATAGAGGTCAGACTGAGAAAATTTCTCTGGCTGTGTGTTTGTGTTTTCTAAACTTCAGCATTCATATATATGCATGTTAAGATATTTTCTTAAACATAATCTATAGGAGATAACTATCTTGTCATTCTTGAGAATACATACATCAAACAAACATTGATTACAAGTGAACAAACACTTGAATCTACTGATACAAATAGGTTATCTGTAGAGGAAAAATGGGTTTTCATCATCTTTTGGAAAATAAAATAAATGTCCTTGAAAAGACAGATCATATTTGAGATGTTATTCTGTTAGCCTGAATAACAGAGCTAGGATTAAACTGCTCAATAAAGTTTATTTTTAAAGTTATTAAACTGCAGAGGTATCTATCTACAAATACTTGTGGTGGAAACATGAATAAATAAAGTCATTTATTAAAAACTGAAGTGTACTTAATTTTTTAAAACTTGTGTTCTAAAGGTCATCAATTCTGTTTTTATTTTTACAGAGAACATAATTGAGATTTCAATACATATATTGAATATAAAACAATGATGTAAATAATGGTGCCATAATTATTGAAATTCATGAATTTATAAAAAGCTAGACATATATGATTCATGTATAGTTCTGTTTTAAAGTCTTAAAAGATCGTTCTCGGCCTTTTGGCTAAGATCAAGTATAGTATCTGTTCTTATCAGTTTAATATCTGATACGACCTCTATCCGAGGACAATATATTAAATGGATTTTTTGAAGCTGGGAGTTGGAATAGGAGCTTGCTCCGTCCACTCCACACATCGACCTGGTATTGCAGTACCTCCAGGAATGGTGCACCCCTACGGGGACAAAAAAATAAAGTCTTAAAAGAGATTTAGCTTTAAAATAGATTTTTTTGTCTTTTTGGATCACACCTGGCAATGCACAGTGTTACTCCTGGTCTGAGGTCAGGAATTACTCCTGGTGGTGTCCAGGGGTCATATGGGATGCTGAAGATCCAACTAGGTAGGCTGCATCAAGACAAACACCATACCGCTATAGTATAGCTCTGGCCCTTTTATTTTTAATTTTAAATTGATTAGATTTTATCTGAAAAAAAAAGGCATTAAATTAGAATTAACTACTTTCTTATGGAAAAAGCACCTTAGGTCAGAAGACTAAGACTGTTTTAAAAATATAAAAACCATTGACATACAGGATAGCCCTTTTCGATGATAAAATGAATACTCACTTTACTGAAATAATAGAAACTGCATTCTAAATGTCTTTGGGCCTGACAGGGAGAAAGGTAACAAACCTGATTTCCCTGCTGAAGACAAACAACACAACAAAGCAGCTGCAACAGCTTGCTTTTGTTTTTATTGTAGGTGCTGCTATAGTAAGAAACATTTAAAAACACAAACCTTTAAACTGTGAACCTACTCTCCATTTCCAAATATTTTGCATTGTAGGGCTCTTTAATTCTGATATAATGACTTTTTGTAATTTTTTTTTTTTTTTTTTTTTTTATTTTTTTATAAGTATTTTATTATACCACTGTGAGATATACAGTTACAAAGATGTTCATATTTGTGTTTTGTAATTTAATTCACATTCTGAGAAAAGAATTCTATAGTCGGAGTTGTTAGTCATGTTTGTTGAAATCAAGGAAAAGTTCAAGGGACATTACTGATTTATTGTACTTATCTATACTTTTGAGTAGAATTTAATGGTTTCTCAAGGGAAGTTAATTTTTTGACAAATGAAGTGAACACTTTGGAAAGCAAATGTGTGAGTTCTGTTATTGACTCCACTTTATCTCTTATCTTCTTGTGTCTTATGATTTCTTCTGCATTTGAGAACATTATAACATGACTTATCATTTTTTGTGGTCTCAGAGTATATTCTATTCGAAACAGAATGAATCACTAATTGACATATATTATGGAATGATGATATTAATGTGCATCTGCTCACACTTATATTTTTATTCTTCTGTATTTCTTAGTATCTAAGAATCTTTAACTACATATTATAGTATATGCATGTGCTACAAGCAATTATTTAGATTTTAAAAAGAATAAGTATAATGGGCCTTGAATTTTGTATGGAGAGCTATTGAAAAGTATTATTCACTAGGGTCTTTCATCATAATGTTGTAGGCAGGCAGACAGGGGGGCGCCACATGGCAATAAAAATTCCTGAAGAAGGAAAACTGATCCTTCAGCCATCCAGAGTCACACCTGTTGTCACAAGGAACAAGACTTGATAAGGCCACTATCAACAACAGATCCTGAGGGAAGGGAAGGCTAGGGGAAATGTATGAAGCCCTAGGCCACAGGCCCTTCTAATAGCTTTAGCTGATTAAATCTCCTGAGGGAAATGAATCAGCCTTTCCCCAAAACCCAGCTCAAAGAAGACAAGCATTCCAGTCAAAGAAGACCACTCCCAAAGTCTACTCCCCTTGGCAACAGGCCCCAGTAACCGAGGTTGAAGCCCCATATGGGAGTAACTTAGGGAGAAATCTATAAAAGCCGTCCTGACCAAAGGACAGCGTGCACATGCTGCCTAGGCACATGTGTTGCCTGCATGCACATGCTGCCTGGGCACACATGCTGCCTGAGCCCATGTGGCCCAGCACATGTGGTGCCTGAGCACGTGTGTTGCCCGCGATCTCCCCTCTTGAGATGTGTACTCTCTCTCACTTGCTCTCCGTCTTTGGAGTAGCCCACGTTCTCTCTTGAGCTTGTTACTCTCTTCTACTTCCTCTCCCCTTCCCTCTCCAAAAACCTCCTCAATAAAATCTATTTTACTTCACTGCTCATCGACTCCTGAAAATTCTTTTTCTGCGAGAAGACAAGAACCCTAAGGCAGCCCTGGGTAAGGCCTAGGACTGACTTTCCTTTCCTGCAAAGAGCAATTCCTCGCTCCAGCCTGAGTCCGTGGCTCCCGAGAAACCTCGGGTGGTGGGGATTAACTCCTGTGCCTAGAGATCAAGCTGACATCAGGTTTGGCTTGACGGCCACCTCGTGGGGCTGGTGGGGCTCAGGCCCAGGCCATGCAGGGGCTCATCGAAGACTTTATCAGTCCTAAGCCTGCCCAGCGGATCCCGGGTGGCAGAGGTGGCTGGGGAGAAAGCGACCATCTCTCTCTCCTTCCTGCCTCACATAAGTCACCCGTGGGGTCCACCTGCAACAATAACTTTCCATTCCTTTCCACTCAATTTATTATTGTTTTCTGGTTTCTGCAGTGACAAGAGATAAATTCTACTTTAATACGGCATTTTTTAGAAGTTGGCTGATGCCTACTAGGTTCTCTGTTTTCCCTGTATTATAAAAAATCCAATGAAGAATATGATTTTGCACTAGTGGTTTATGTTGTCATGCCTCCTTGGTAAAGGAATTGGGAGAACTCCCAGTACTTTAGTTTTTAGAGACCTTTTTAAAAATAGAAGAGCTATGATACTGAACCGAGGTAATCTGGTTTCCAGCTATGTTCTTCTTGAGCCTGAGCTACCAATGAAAAAATTAGCCAAACTGCAATGTAATTTCTTCATATATAAAAAGAGGGTCATAATGGTGACTTTTTATATGAATGGTGTGTTCTAAGATATGAGATAAATAAATCAATATGTGATCAATGTTTCTTACCTTTCTACACTTAAAATATGAGAAGTCTGTTTCTTATATTTTTGTATATATTAAGGTATAACAACTGATACAATTTATGCTATTTTGTAAAAATATATTATTTTTGTAAAAATAAAAAGTAAGAGAGAAATGGCCCCTTTTTATTAAGATAACTTCCAAGATATCATTTGAGATACACTTTCATAAATTTGGGGGAAAAAATCCGTCGCTATTCCAGAATCAGGGATGCTGTCTCGTTTGCCAAGGCATCGAAAGTCAGATGGGCTGGACATGTAATGCGATTTGGTGATGACCGCTGGACTAGAGCCATTACCGACTGGATCCCACAGGATGTCAAAAGATCACGTGGCCGCCCACCTACAAGATGGTCACACTTCCTTGTCAAGACCCTGAAGGAAAAGTTTGAGGCTCTTCATATTCCTGAATCAACCAGATGCCAATGGGCTACAAAGGCACGTGATAGGGTCCAATGGAAATGTTACTGGAGACCGCTCGAGCAAATCGATGAATAACTGGATTCAAGTGATCAAGTGAAGTGATCAGAAAAAGGAATGGTATATTTAGAATAATGAACTATTTTAATCCTATTTTGGGGGGAAGATGGAAAAGCTCTTTACTTTATCAATACCCAGGATTTCAGCTTTTACTCCTTCATATACTTCTACACTCCTTTCACGCTCCATGTGCTTTTTGCATGGTCAGAGTTAGGGTCCTTCCTGATATCAAAAATGTATGAAGGTAAAAGCAAGAGTGTCCTGAGTAAAGAATTTTATTATTTCAAATTATTAAGTTGGAAACTGCCCATAACTATTCTGCTTGGTTTTCTTTTATGAAGTACAACAAGAGAAACAGAGAAATGATTTCTATCTGAATAACCTTGACTGAACAAAGATAGGAAAATCAATTTTAAGAAAGGGAGCTCACATATGTTCCTGCCTCTGGAAATTTTCTCCCTCCGAAATATTGAGAAGTCATGGCCATCCTTAATTGTATTCTGCTCCCTTAGCTCTATTCTGGCTCTAAATATTTTGTGTAGAGTCGCTAAGTCTCACGACATAAGAGACCTCAGTCTAATACCTATTATATTAACAAGAGATGTCAGTCTAATGCCTGTCATAAAAAAAAATAGCAACTCAAAGGAGATTAACATAGTTTATTGGGGCTTGCAGATTAGATGGTGAATGACACTGGTAGGAATGCAGAAATGTTAAATGAACCAAGTTTAAGGCATTTGGTTTGTTTTTTTTTTTTTTTTTTTTTTTGTTTTTTTTTTTTTTTTTTTTTTTGCTCAGGGGTTTCTCCTGGCTCTGCACTAAGGAATCATTCCTGGCGGTGCTCGGGGACCATATGGGATGCCGGGATGAACCCGGGCCTGCCTGGGCCGGCTGTGTGCAAGGCAAACGCCCTACCCGCTGGGCTATCACTCAGGCCCCCGGTTTAAGGCATTTGTAATGCTAGTTATCAGGGGACATCCAAATAATAAAAGGTGACTTAAAATTCACATCTATGTGATTTCAAATGATTCTCATTTATTAAACATATACTTTTGTTAAATGGCATCAGCAGTGAATACAATGATGAATATGTACATCCCCCTTTCCCTGCCCACTAGTTGGCTCTGACTGAGGTGTTTAACAAAGAAACTGGTTGCAAATATGATTTATCAACCTATTTTTACTCCCTGAAGCAATCTTTGCATGTGTCAATTTGACTAGCCCTGGGACACCTAGATTGAATTCAATTACTCGGTGGGTGTGTGAGTGAATATGTAAGAGAAGCATTCAGAACACTAGAGTTGGTAAGGGTGAATGCCTTCCTCAGTATAGTTAGACTGTTGAATGCTTTGGGACCCTAAAGAAACTAAGATCAAAGGAGGAATTTGCTCACCCCACCCTCACCCCCCACCTACTTATTTAAATTGTGGCATTGCACCTTATCTTTATCTTCTGCTGCCCACAGAGGATTTGCAACATGAATTGCCTTGGTTGCAGGACTTTGTACCCAGATTCAGTTCCACCATTGGTGTTTCTGGATATGCTTCAGATAACAGTTCATGAAATGTCTCAGCCTCAACGATTTTTACTTGTACTATTTCCTCAACTAATAAATTCTCTTAACTCAAACTCTGTCTTAGTCTTTTCTTGATTTATATCTGAAACAGGTTCTTAATATAGATCCACTGTTCTAGCAGGAAAAAAATTTACTTCTGTATATTCATTATAAGCGATTTTGAATGTCAATCTGTGATATAAATGAAAAATTATATATAGGTATGTGAATATATATTTATTCATATATATGTGAATGTACACACATTTTTAACACATATACAGAAATTCTCAGGACTTACTCATGATTCTGTATTCAGGGATCACTCTTAATGATACTCTGGAGATAGTATATAGCACTGGGGGATTGAAATAGGGCTGGCCACTTGTGCTAATATCTAGCCATCATGTTAGTATATTTTAGAAAAATTTTGATCCCTAATAAGAAGATTGCTTTAAAAGTTAATATTATGAAATTAAATTTTATAAATACACAGTTGCTTAATTCAGTTACCAATATAATGATATATTTATCTTGGATATAATGCAAACCAACTCACTTATATTTACATAAAAGTAGTTGATCATGGACAATCTGAATACAGTTCAATAGGTTTAGTTGATGCTGGATGACATTATACTCCAAATCAAAAAGGGTCAATAAAACTTTAAAGTTATCTCGTCACCTCTTATCAATGCAAGAAAATAATCTTTTAGCATATGAGTCAATAACGTATTCAACTGCTTGATGTCACCTTCCCTTGTCTGTTGGTTAGGATTCGGTGCTCTATCAATTGCGTGATGTCCAGTTGTGTGTTATTGATTTACCTCAAGGAGGATTTATGTGTAAACAATGTGTTTAATGTTATGAGTGATGTGTAAATCTGGAATTATGATAAATCATCAAAGATCAATTTTAGGACATAAAAGTCATAAATTAATTATGCTATTAGGGTATTCTAAATATTATTTAATGTCTTTTCATTTATAAATTAGAGTGAGCATAGAGTTGGATACCATGAATTTGCCTTGGTTCCCGTTGATGGAGTTTCCGCTCTTCCCTGGGGCAGCTTGGGGTCCGTGGAGACGCAAGAATTACACACACACCTGTGGGGGAGTGGAGGCGTTTCCCGGGAACTCAGGGCGCACGGGTCGAGTCCGGGCTGGAACCAAGGCACTTTGCCTTGGTTCCCGTTGATGGAGTTTCCGCTCTTCCCTGGGGCAGCTTGGGGTCCGTGGAGACGCAAGAATTACACACACATCTGTGGGGGAGTGGAGGCGTTTCCCGGGAACTCAGGGCGCCCCATGAATTTTTTAAAAAATATTTAAAATAGTTTGTGTTCTCAAAATATTTTAATAGTATTTCAACTGAGCTTCATGAATTTGTAGTTAAGTCATAGACCTGCTATTTTATTCAAATAATATAGCAAACTCTCTCCTCATTTATAAAAGGAGGTGTTTATATATAAGAATCAGTGCCATTGGTTGCAGTCCCTTGTCAGTGAATAATCTCCATAAAAATAGATAAACATTACAAAACTGATATTAAAAATACTGTTTGAGTTTATTTTATTTTCTATAAAGAATATTCAGGGAAAGATTACTAGAAAGCATTAAATCATGTGTCTTGCATGCAGCTATTGCCCTGGTTATGGTTTTAATCTCAGCACATGTGGTCATACCTTGCCCCCCCACCCTTCTGTAGCACTGTCAGATACAGCTCTAGAGTACTATTAGGTGTGATAAGCCCTCTCATCTCAGACCCCCTAAAGAGAATATTAATAACCCGTAAAATACTATTAAAATATTTTGAGAACACAAAAAATGCATACAGTAGGTGAATACACAAATTTTTTGTCATTAGAATTTTATATAATATTTATGAAATATCTATTTAGTGGTCTCTGTTGGGATCCTCTTTGGTGGGACTCCTCTCTGGTGGGATCCATTTTGGTAAGACTGTCTCTGGTGGGATCCTCTTTGGTAGGAGACTTGGGCCCTCGTGTATCGCCTAAGTTCTGACGAGAGCTAGAAGTCTTCCATTATATTTTATTACGGCACTAGACCTTTTGTACTCTTAAAAGTCTTTTTTGGAATTCACCAGACTCATGAGTTTCCATCCATTCCCTGCGGCCTTGGAGATAGATAACGTCTGTCCTGATATGGTTGGGGACACCAGTGGCTCCCTGACACAATCTAAGTTCAAGTTATATGAAAATATTTATAAATTATGTTCATATATATATATATGAAAAGATAATTTCAACACGTAATTAGAAAAATAATGTAAAAACTAAGATGAAGTCAAAAAATTTAGTGTTCTATTTATAGTAAGAAATATTTTAATACTTTTGAAGCTGAAATTAGAACAATTTTATTTTCTTTTTTTTTTTAAATTTTCTGTTTTTAAAGATTATTTTTGTTATACCACCATGCAATGTACAATTAAAAAGATGTTCATAATTGGATTTCAGTCATACATTTTACCAACATCCATGCCTCCACCAGTGCCCTATTCCCACCACCTACCCCTCTCCACCCAAGAAAAATGCCAATTCCCCCCATTGCAGTTCATCGGTAAATGCACACAATGAGAGCCTACTACTGAGAGTATACCACCTGCACGGCAGAGCCTGACAAGCTACCCATGTCGTATTTGATAAACCTAAAACCGGTAATAATTACAGACCTCAGTCCTATGACATGATCTGAGGCTCTTCATGTTCCTGGAGTGAGCAGATGCCCTTGGGCTACACAGCATGCAACAGGACATCTGGAGATGTTACTGGAGCTTGCTTGAGAAAAATTGATGCCCAACAGGAAGACAAGTGATACAAGTGATCTATTTAGTGACTATCCTACCCATGGAAACATGCCAATTTCTGTTATGTTTAGGAAAGAAGATATCCCAGATAAGTCTGTAAAATGAAATATTTTAATATTCATTTTATAGGGTTTTACTGCTTAGCTATATCTCTAATGAATTATATGTAATGCATATAGCATCACAGAATATATACATGCATGAATGAAGTATTTCTTCACAATGTTTGGTATGCATGATCTAAGGGGCTCTTACAGGCAGTTTATGTACTTATTTATGAATTTAGATGTGGGATGAGGCGTGAATAGACTTACTCCTTTCCCCATAAGCTTTAGTATGTATTTTTTTTTGGGGGTCACACCCGTCAATGCTCAGGGGTTTCTCCTGGCTCTGCACTCAGGAATTACTCCTGGTGGTGCTTGGGGGAACATATGGGATGCCGGAGATCAAACCACATGCAAGGCAAATGCCCTACCCACTGCACTATCGCTCTGGCCCCTTTAGTATGTATTTGATCCTCAGCAGCTTTCGTTATTCATTGAACCACTTGAATTGTGCAATGAGAAGGCTGAAAAGGACTTAAAAAAAAGGCATCTCACTAAAATTAGTGAAAAATAGACACTGAAATACTTATAGTTGCAATTTAGGAAATGTACCAGTCATTATATGCACAAGGAACAGGGTGGTGGGCAACAAAGGCTACCAAAATATATCTTCTGAACATTATTTTTTAGCTTAAAGTACTTGAAAACAGAAATACCGGAAGGGTACTCTGACCTTTCTTTTTCTTAAAAATAGCAGGAGATAAAGCTTCTGTGTAAAAAATCCTTTCTGTGTATCTGGAGGGGAAAAAATATCATTAACAATAGAGACTAACTGCTGAGCAAAACTGTGTACTAACATCTTGTTAAAATAATTCTTCCTTTAGATTCTCCACATAATTAGTTGCTAACAATTGCCTCTCTTTGTTCAACCCGCGTATAAACACTATGACTAGCCGGTTTTTGGTTCTTCATTTTCTTATGCAGGTTCCCAGGTACTTAGAAAATCTGCGTAGTTTTCTCCTTATTAATATCTTGTGTAATATAATTCATGGCCTTGGCAAGATCTCCTAAAAGAATAAAACTTGCTTCAATTACAAACACAAATAAAATTTCTGTAATCATTTTTATTTGAACTTGATTTGCAACTTTCAGCTGAGAAGATGCATAAATCCTCACTAACACATTTTGTGTGATCCTTCTCTACAACGAAAAATATTTTAATTCAGTGTCAACCGAAGTTGATCCCCTGTGACTCAGAGAAAAGCAGGTGATACAACCATGAACAAATATGTTGCTTTGCCTTCCTCTTTTCTTTAATTTGGTTGAGAAAAATTTCTGACTAAAAGTTTTTCAAGAAGAAATGATACTGAATCAATTAAGCTTCAAAAGATAGATAAGCTTAGAAGTATACTTTCCTGTGTTCAAAAGAAAACAGTTTCAAGTAATTTCAACTCTACTCAGAGATTAACTTCTAAAAGGGAACTTTTGCCCTTAAAGAATGTTTGATAAGAAAAATTAAAATGGGCAGGTTACAGTGGATTCAGCACAAATTGCTTCTAGGCACTATTCCATGGCAGATACTAGGGATTTAAACATTAATAAAATACCCATCCTAATGTTGCAGTACACTGCTGCCAGAGTCTCTGCATCTTGACTTGAGTTACCTCCTGCAGGTCATTTTATAGATAGGAGCAGGGAAAGAGTTTGGATCTGTGACTCTAAGCAGCAGTATATCTTACCATGTATTCTCTGTTAGATGGTATATTTTCTCTCATGCTACCACAATCATCATGGAACTAGATAGATTACCAGTATTTTTACCTGGCTACATTGGATCTCTAAGAATAATATAGGGATAATTAGACCAGAGAGAAATGCTTTTTACCTCCAAGCAAGCAAGTGTGGCTCTCTAATAAGTCTAAAGGTTATATCCCAAACTATAAAATAAAGACATGGATCTTGTGAAGGCTTGGAGAAATATGTACCTGGCTGTAGAATATCCATGGTACGGATGCATGCCTTTGTATTCTGAGATGCAGTTCATCTCAGATGCTCTTCCCACATCTGCATAGGGCCTTATGGAAAACCAAGGTGCTTCAGCCTTGGCAGGGTGATATCAACTCTTCCATAGGACTAGGTGAGGTACTGGGAGAAGTTACCTGAAGAGAATTGGCCTTAACTGCTTTCCTTGATGTGGTCCTGTCAGGGTTGAAATGATACATAAGCAGTAACCTGCACTCTCTCTCTTTTTCTCTCTCTCTCATCCTCTTTTCCCACTGTCTCTGATTTCCATCTCTCTGTTCTCTTCCCTCTTGGGCCTTAGCGCATGGTAGCATCCATCTTGCCTAGGATTCGAAACCTACATATGACCAGGGCCCAGCTAGGAGCATAAAGTCTGGGGTTTTCCTACTGTTGAATTGTATACCAGAATAAGTGTGAGTAAAGCCTTTTGAAACTTTGCTGGATTCATGCTTTCTCTGTCTGCCAGCTGCTGATCCCCTGTGGCAGAAGGGGATACCCTGCTCCCTGATTTTGTAAGGGAACCCAGCATTCTCTGACATCCTACTTTTTGGGGTTTTCTTTGGGGAATCACACCCATCAACGCTCAGGGGTTACTTCCTGGCTCTTTGCTCAGGAATTACTCCTGGCAGCGCTAGGGGATAATATGGGATGCCGGGGATCAAACCCAGGTCAGCAACGTGCAAGCTAAATGCCATACCTGCTGTGCTATCACTCTGGCCCCTGACATCCTACTTTTTAAGTTCAACTAATTATGAAAAAAATATTCAACAGTAAAACCAGTATAATGAAATATAACTAACCACCTACCAAGTTTTGTCTTCAGCAGTCAATGGTCTGAGAGATGAAATCAGAAAAGTTCTCATTTTTTATTTTTGTCATACTAATATCAGGAAGAAGAAAATTGACTCTACCTGTCAGATTCTATTCCAGCTAGTTGAGAAATAAAATAAGCATCAGAGAGAGAAGAAAAATAAATATGGATACTCTGTGTAAAGTGTTAGCACCATGGTCAAGCAAAGAATATGGCTGTACTGGGGTTGTCAAGATAGTATAGCAGATTATTTGCTTGCTTGGCATGCTATGATTTGGTTTCAATCACTGGCGCATCATATAGTTCTCTGGCCCCAGCCATAAGTGTTTCTTGGGCACAAGGCAAGAGTAAGTCCTGCCCACTGCTGCCAGTGACCCAAACAACAGCCTCCCAACCCCATGAGGTCGTGCACCCTGACTTAAGGTATGGGGTCCTGGGGGCACGGATTGAGGTGTGGTACAACAGATGAGAAGTGTATGATCCAAAGTTTGAACACCAAATGCTGATGAATTGGATGTCTTCATTGCCTTATAAATATATTTTCTGATAGAAATATTGCTCTTAATAAACATAAGTTTGGCAGTGAAATATCTTTTTTTTCTTAGTGAAAGATAAACATTTGTTACTATCATAAAGAAACTCAATCACTTGATCACTTGAATCCCGTTATTCATGGATTTGCTCAAGCGGGCACGAGTAACATTTCCATTGGACCCTATCACTTGCCAATGTAGCCCAATGGCATCTGGTTGATTCAGGAATACGAAGAGCCTCAAAATGTTCCTTCAGTGTCTTTACAAGGAAGTCTGACTATCTTGTAGGTGGGCGACCACGTGATCTTTTGACATCTCGTGGGATCCAGTAGGTAATGGCTCTAGTCCAGCGGTTGTCATCTCCAAATCACATTACATGTCCAGCCCATCTGATTTTCGATGCCTTGGCAAACGAGACAGCGTCCCTGATTCTGGAATAGCAACGGAGGTCAGAACTCTGGAATCCTTCTCTCACTTGAGTGAGGCTTGATATTCCAAGCATAGCTCTTTCGATTCCTCTCTGGGAGACCCGAATAACATTCTCATCCTGCTTTCGTAGGGCCCAGGTCTCTGAGGCATATGTTAATGCAGGGAGAATGGTGGAATCAAAGAGATGTGCCCGGAGCCGGAGGTTCTTTGTCCTTTTAGCTATTTCTTCGATGCCTTTGAAGGCATTCCATGCCGCTCTCTTCCTCCTGCAGCTCAGGTTTTAGGGCGTTCATCATGTTGATTTCTTGACCTAGGTACACATAACTGCTGCATTCAGAGATGTTTGTTCCATTGAGAGTGAATGGGGCCTCAGGAACTAGTTCATTCTTCATGAACATTGTATTCTTTAGATTCAGCTGTAGACCTATCTTTCCACATTCTCGGTCAAAGTCAGCCAGCATTTGTGCAGTTTGGCTAATGTTTGGTGTTATTAGAACGATGTCATCAGCGAAGCAGAGGTGGTGTAGTTGCCGACCATCTATCTTCACTCCCATTCCTTCCCATTCTAATTGTTGCATGATGTTCTCGAGGGTGTCGCTGAAGAGTTTTGGTGAAATGGTATCACCCTGTCGAACCCCTCTTTTCACATTAATGATCACTTCTTTGTAGAATGGTGAGATCCTGGTGGTGAATCCGTAATACAGCTCACGAAGGATCTTGGCGTATTGGGTTTGAACACCCTGTTTGGCTAGGGCTTCGATGACTGCTTCAGTCTCCACAGAATCAAAGGCTTTCTGTAAATCAATGAACTTGAGACAGAGCGGCATCTTGTACTCCCTACAAACCTCGATGAGCTTGGTTACTGTGTGGATATGGTCAATTGTGCTGAATCCTTTCCGGAAGCCTGCTTGCTCGCATGGTTGTCCTTCATCTAGTGTTCTGCTAATCCTGTTCAGGATGACTCGTGTAAACAGCTTGTAGATGACGGACAACAGGCAGATGGGGCGATAGTTGCCCGATGTCGTGAATGTTTCCCTTCTTGAACAGTAGAACTGTCCTGCTGGTTTTCCATTGGGAGGGCACCTTGTATTCAGACAGGTAGCATGTGAAGAGCCGAGCTAGTGTATTGATGAGTACCGATGGCAGATTCTTCAGGTGTTCGGGTCTGACTTTTGTCTGGTCCTGGTGCTGTTCCCTTCTTTACCGATGCGATGGCATGTCGGAAAAGAAACTGATAAAATTTCAGTGCCTGATAAAATTTCATGGCCATCCTAGGCTGCCAAAACGAAGGACTAAAATGACTGTCTGTACTTTCAATGCACGTGCGCTGGCATCGGAAGCATATATTGAGGATCTGATGCTGCAAGGGCAAAAGATCAAGTACGACATCAAAGAAACTCAATATTCAATTCAAATATTTGATATGCTGTTGACTGGAGGGATTGAACAGTGTAAAGGCACTTGCCTTTCAATAAGCTGACCCAGGGTCAATGCCTAGCACATTACAGGGTGCTTTAGTTTTCTCCAGCAGTGATCCCTGTGAATAGCCAGAAGTAAGTCCTGAGTATAATCAAGAGTAGTTCAAAAACCTGAGGAAAAATAATCAAATAACCCATTTGTGTAGTGAGAACTGTTACAGACAAATTGGGAAATGCATCCAAATTTAAGTTTAGAATAGTGGTCTGGGGAAATGGGTGCAGGGGATAAGAAGCAACTGTCTATGAAAATTCACCTTAGGTGATGCATATGGTTTCCTGAGCACTGCCTGGGTCCCTCCTGAGTACCACAGAAATGAAACCTGACCCCATGCCCCACCAAAGAGGAAGCAGAGAAGAGACATATTGAGATAGATAAATCAGTGTTGAAAATCACTTAGTCATGGGAGCACCCTGTGAGGATGCATTGCCCAGATCTGTCATTTCTGAAGTTATTACAGTTATCAGCTTCTTATAAATGAAGTCAGGAACTAGGTCTAAGTGGCTGCTGGTATATGTACAAATAAACCGTTAAACTTAACTTCACTTCTTTCCTTTCATTAAGATAAAAGTTGTGTTAATTTGCATACCTCTGAACTGATATTTTTCTTGCCTGTCACTAATCACTTATCACTTCACATTGATCATCAATTTGCTCAAGCAGGCACCAGTAGCATCTCCATTTGTTGGAATTAGGTCCATTGTTACTGTTTCTGGCATATTGAATATGCCACGGGTAGCTTGCCAAGCTCTGCCGTGGCTCTGGATTCATCCCAGGGGGCCCAGTCTTTTCCTATGTCAGACCATCAACCATCCAGGGCCCACGGGGCAGAGTCCTGGGGCAGAGAAGCCTGTCTTCTGTCTGCCACCTGTTGATGCAGCCAGGCACTGCAGCCACACCTGCAACACCACAAGGGGCAGGTTCAAAAATAGCAATAACATAAAATAGTAAAAACATAAAATTTGATGGCCAATTTTTCTCAATTCAGAGTGTTCATTGGGTGTATACTTTATTCTAAATAAACTACTTGGGTCATAGTTTCTATTTATTCCCTTAAGGGGCACAGACAAGAACATGATCCCTCAGGCTAATATCTGAGTCACTTCCCTCTCAAGCAACTTGCAAGAGTAAACTTTCATAGTGACTCATTTTGAGCCTTCTCTGAGTCCACGTTCCAGGGTACCAAGAACAAGCTTTCAGAAAAAGTAAATCAGTCTGACTTGAGAGTACAAGAACTGGTCTTTAATAGGAAACTTGCTGTGGGGGTGGGGTAGGGGTGGGGAGATAACAGAAGGGAACCTGCCACAGAGGCCAGAACCTGCCACAGAGGAGAGAAACTGGGGTATTGGTTAAGGGTAGTGGACATTGGTAAATGGGCTGGTGTTGGAACATCATGCATCTAAACTCAATCACAAATATTTTTGTAACTTTACAATTCATCGAGATTCAATTAAAAAAATAAAAATTATACAATTAAAACAGCTGCGTTCATGCATTTGGAAGTCACTCTGGTTTTCTTAAATTCTGTGGCCTCCCAAAAATACCCTTTGGCAATGATTATAATTGTTTCTTCTCTTAATTTTTAACAAAATAAACTATATCCTTATGGGCATTATATTAGTACTTTAGATGACTCTATCTTGTGGTATATTAACCGATGGTTCATCCACGATTCCCCTCCAGAAAATCACTATTAGATTTATTTGTATGTTTAGACCAATGTCATTATTGTTTTCTATAACTATTTAATTTATCAAAAGTTAACAAGGGCAGGGATCACTGATAACTGCTTAACAGACCACAATTCTATTTTATTTTTTTTAAATAGAATAATTCTTCAATAGTAATACGATTACTCTAGAGCAGGGGTCAATTACATGATTCAAGATAGAACACTTGGTCTTACATGAGTGAAATCAAAGTTTTTATTTCAGGAAATGCAAAAGGAAAAGTAGTTATTGTCATGAGAGCTGTATATTGAGATATCCACTTATGGGAAAATTGTCAGAAGAGATTTGTCCAAGCTGTACTGAGCACAAATATGAACTGAGAAAAAAGTATTCATGTGAATTGATTGCTTTCTTTTCATATGACTTTGAATAATGTTTGAATATTCACTTTTAGTTATAGCCTGAGTTAAAGATGTAATTGCTAAGGAAGGGGATTTATTTATCAAAACCGTGAAATCTTAAAAAACAGAACACGACGGTGAAATCTTTTGGTGAAATCATTATCCAGTATCATGAAAGAGACTTTTCATTGCAATAATCACATGCATTATTTTATTTTATGTCTTTATATGCAAATATCTTAGATAATTCAATAGAATTTGAAAAGAACACCAAGAATTATTCTATACTCCATAAATCTTTAAAGTATTATTGACTTATTCTTGGAACCTTCAATGGTCATTCATTAAACTGCATAGTAATGTACAATTATTTTAGCAGGACATGTCACTATTATTGAGAAAGCTGAAATGGTCATGAAAAAGTATCCATCTTTATGGATGGATGATGCAGGCACTTTTGATATAATTTTATAGGTTCATGATGTGTAGGCAACAAAGCAAAAGTTTCTACAAGAATTTACCTATCACAAAAACTTTAGAAAATGAGGAAATTAATAGTACTTTTACATTCTGTAGCAATCTGACAATTAATAACTTCTTCCTATCTCAAAAATTACAGTTTAAGTGTGAAGCAAGTCAAAAAATTCCATAAGTCTTTCTCTATTTGGCTTTCTCAAATATCTCTTAAATAAAAATATCTATAAAAATGTAAATTAAAATTTTTGTTTAATAAGTGAAAGCATTGAGTTAGCATAAACAAAATGTTCACTTTTAATACACAACAGAATTTATTAGAACTAACTTAAGTCTTGAGACAAGCAAAAGTAAATATGTTTATTTTTGAATAAGCTACATTTTTTCTTTGACTTGGTCTGGGGTTCTTTGTTAATCTAAAAATTATGTCATCGTATTATCTTGTTTGTTCCTTTCACTTACACATAGCTATTTCATTACATCAGAGATTATTATTTTTATTATATAGCAGTTATTCTCAAGTGAACCTAAAAATATTAAAGTAGGCAAATGGTAGATTGATAGAGTTGCCTAAACTGATAATTCAAAACCAAAATGATCATTACTATTATATCATTCTTTGACTTATTATTATTGTTCAAATATTATAACAAGTTTTATAAAAATAGTATTTGAAAGGTATATATTTCTTTACAGAATTCTTGTTCAGAAGTTTTAATTGTCTATAATAATGTGAAAGTTTAAATATAATTGTCTATTTATAATAATGTGAAAGTTGAAATAAGCAGTGGAAAATGAAAAAGAGGTAGCTGCTTTAGGACACTGTCTTACACAAAGCAGGCCAATCTGCTGAAATCCCAAGATGCCAACAATAATCAACATTTTTTTAAAGGTCTGGTGAAATTAAACTTTTACTTATATTGACTGTGAATCTACTTCACATAATAAGTCAATATAAACCAGTGAAATACATATTTGTTCTTGTATGGCAGTGCCAATGACTTCTGATGGCTTTTACTTTTTGTAGAAACCTTTGCCTTTCTTTTTCTTCAGGACATTATTTGGTGTGTGTTCCTGAATTCAATTATTTTGCCTCCAAATAAACATTAAATTATCTTTCATAGAGATTTTTGCTTAATTATTTAAGTTTTTATAGTGATGTTATAAAATATATTTTAAATAAATTCATACAATCACTTTTTTAAATAATAATATACTATGTTAATTTTGTAGACACAATAAAAACAGAGCAATACTAGCTAAATATAGACGATAGGACTGCAGCAATAATGCAGATATCAGGGTGCTTTCCTTGTATGGGCTAACCTAGGTTCAATCCTCAATACTTCATGTGATCCCCTGAGCCTCAACAAAAATAGTCCTTTAACACAGAGCCAGGAGTAAGCCCCTGAGCACTGCTCACACCTTGCCCACATTAAAAAAGTAGACATTCTTTAACTACTAAGTATATCATAAGTGACAATTTCTTTATGTAAAATTTTGTCAGAAGAAATTTTTTGCTAAAATGTTATTAAAGTATTTCACTTTTTAAAATATAGACTTATTTGAACATTCTTAATATATTTAAGTGGGCAAATATTTAGGATGGATTTATGCTAAACATTAATAAATACATAACATATGTATTAAAAGTTATAATCATTTTTAATTACAACAAAAAAGAAGGTGACAATCCTTTCTTTAACAAAAGATATGACGTGAAATGTGATTTGCACCTGAAGGTCATGAGATTTCTGGTCTCAGGCTTTACAGGTCCAAATCACTGAATTTAAAGTCTAGAAGTATAAACTGATAACAATACTTCCAGGAGATCCCAGTTCATTTGTATGAAAGCCAATGCTTTAAATTTCTAAGGTAAAATTAACATTCAACTAGATTGAATTTTCATAAAAATTCAACAACTGGCAAATATTTAATAGACACTTTATTAAAAGAAGCTTTCAATTTCACACAATGAGGACTTGCGATCCATTAACCCCCATCTATGTCAGCTCTATTTGGATCTAAATTTAAAAATAACAACATTTCATAGAAGACCCTCAGGCCAGAACAAAGCACAACCAAGTTTAATAGTATCTGAGGGTCTAACATATAGGGCAATGGATTAAAAAACAAAAACATACAGTTGAAGGTCAGCAGGGAAGGAAATATATCTTTATTTCCCTTTATCACATAGTAATAAAAATGAAACAAACAGAGGATTTTTTGAACTTTTGAAATGTAGATCCACCCAGTGAATACATATAGTTTGATATCCAAAAAAAATAAGCCATTTAATTGCTTTTGACTTTTGTTTCCAAGAGGGAATGAATTCTTTAATAATAACTTTTAAAAAGCTATAATTTTCTTGTTGATCTTTGAATGCTTCCCACTAAGCCTATTTCGTGCTGATGCAGGCCGGCAGTCCTACCACCCATTAGCATTAATGAGGCTAAGACACTCAGTAATGGGAGAATGACCTTGTTTAAACAGTATTTAGTTATTCATTCCATTGACTCTGATGGAAATTCATAGGCTCATTAATGGAATAAATGGTCACAAACCAGAAACCAATGTTGAAGCGATGTTTACATTAAGTGTATGGAATAAAACCTTTTTTTCTAGCCATCTACATTCTCTGTAAAATACTTCTTATAAAAAATTGATTAAACATTGAAAATAAAGAAGGGTAAGACTAGAGAATGCATCTAGGTAGGAGAGCTCAGTACAAGCTAGACAAAGGCTGGTGTATATGCCATTCTGTGAGAAGGAGAAAGCTAAGAGTAGGCTATGTCTTCAAAGTGGAGAAGGGCTTTATGGGAGATAGGAAGATAGCCAAAGATTGGCAAACAGATGTTTGCTATGTAGGAACTAAGGGGCACAAAGACGTTTAGTCAATGGGTCTAACTAATTTCTCTCCAGCTTACCACAATTGCTACAGTTCTTTGTCTCCTTGTGATAGTTCTTTACTGGACTAGACCTTCTAAGTATCTTCTGGATAGTCAAGGGGACTATGAAAAAAGAAAACAAAACCTCCCTCTATTTCAGCCTCAACTAAAATGTATCATCGTGTCAATGAGACATTTTGATGTAGCAAATTTTACACTTCCATATAAGAAATAATAAAAGTGTGTACCTTTTGCTTCAACATATATTCCAGAACAGATGAACATTTAATTTACCTTAAAATTTTACTTAAAGCAGTACCTCAGCATTTTGTCAAAGGATTATGTCAGAAAAAAATTGGGGCCGGAATGATAGTCCAGCGGGTAGGGCGTTTGCCTTGCACGTGGCCGGCCTGTGCCGGCCTGGGTTCGATCCCTGGCATCCCATATGGTCCCCGAGCACCGCCAGGAGTAATTCCTGAGTGCAGAGCCAGGAGAAACCCCTGAGCATCGCCGGGTGTGACCCAAAAGCAAAAAAAAATTAGTGGATGTGCATAAATTTGAAGAATATGGTAGAATTACTGCATGATCAAACATTCAAACACATGGATGTATTGATTATATTATATAATAAGATGAGCTAGCTCTGTAACACCTGCTAGACATAAATAAACCAAGTTTATGTTTTGTGAAGGTAATGAGCATAAATTATTCTGTTAGTGATCCAACTTTTCACTTGTTTGTTTAGAGGCACATTGTATTAAATATTTGAATAATTAATGCAATATTTTACGAACATATTGGAGTCTCACATTTTTATATAACACTTCATTGATTTTGGAAAATTTTATAGAATTTCTAACAATATTATCTCACTTATTTTATATTGAGAATGGTGAATTATTTTGTGATATATGAGATTTATTTATTTATACAGTTAGTTTTGGTGAGTTTAAAAATTATCCTTTCTTCACAATAAAAATTAACCTCATTATTTTCACAAAGATTTTAAGGCACATTTTAATATCTCCTGTGATAAAAATAAAAATACATTTTTTGTGATAGATGGATACACCTTTAGCATATAGAAGGAGAAATAAGAAGAGATAAAAAATTTAATCACTTACATGTGGGAAATTTCCATACGTATTTATTTCAAGATTTTTGGGCTGAGGAATAGATATATGTATAGGGTTTCAATAAGCAAGCAGGGGAGCTCACATGAAGAATGGAGTGTGACTCATAAAATGAAGATCAAGTACTTTTTAATTACATGTGTACTATGCCAGAGAGACGTTTGATGAGCCTTCAGGATCTTGAGCAACTATAGTTCCTAATAAATGGCATGCTAAAGTAACATTTTAGGGAATTTCTGTCCTAGAATCACAGGAAAAACAGTTCTTCAAAGAGAAGATATTCAGATTTTAACTACAAACCTGCTATGATTACTCTTATTTGAAGTTGCACAAAACTGAAACTGAAAATATGAGCTCCAATAACTAATTTTTTATAACAAAGGTTCGATAGACTCTCAGAGTATGTTTAAAGACTCTCAGAGTATGAAGTATAATTGTAATAAACTTTAAGATTCTGAAATCATAGTATATTTTATAAATATATTTATATATTTTCCTAGAACTTCACATACAATTTTAGGGGGAGTAGGGACTTCCAAGCTGTGTTCAAAGAAGTGTGACTTGTGTCATTATTGAGAATACGATATCAATTGAGTCAGGAAATTCAGTGACGGAGTTCAGGATTGATGATTCAATGTCATTCAGGCCCAGTAGTTCTGGGGGCTATGAAGGCCAGTTAGGCTTCATTTGGAGAACAAGGTCGTATTTTGTATTATCTGCTGTATCCCTTGTATGACTTCTGAGTTGTATCCAAAGTCATATAATTTTCAGTGATTTATGTCAGTGACTACTTGCTTTCTATATTTTCTTTTAAATGAATAGATGAAAATTATAACACCATTTTCAAAATGATTGTGCCATCCTAATGTGTCAATTTTTCTTTAAAAAATATTTTGTTTTACAGAAAGACTAATTACAAGTATATCTTCTCATTTTCAATTTATCCTCAAACATATGTTAAACTCTCTTTAGGATTTACTATTATAGCCATTCTTACATTGTCAATGGCTATTATAATTAAAAGGTCTGAGGCATATTTCTATAATTGCAGAATATACACCCTAGCTTTTAAAAAGTTTTACTTATCTTTGCCATCAAAAGTTGATTATCAATGGACACTTCACTTTATCAGGATTTTTTTTCTCTTAATTCAAAAATATAACTTTTGCAATCTCTTTAATAGGTACTTTATCTGACTAAGAAATTCACACATGCTCTATTTTTAATATATTTTATTATACCACCATGAGATAAACAATTACAAAAATGTTCATGTTTGGGTTTTAGCCATACAGTGTTCCAACACCCATCCCTCACCAGTGCCCATTTCCAACCACCAATTTCCCGATTCCCTCCCCACCTCCCCTAGCCTGCCTCCATGGCAAGCTCTTTATCTCTTTTCTCTCTTACTCTTTCTCTCTCTCTCTTTCTCTCTCTCTCTTTCTCTCTTCCTTCTCCTACACATTGTGGATTATAATATATATATGTATATATATATATATATATATATATATATACATATATATATATATACTTAGAGGTTATCATGTGTATCTTTTTGCCTGCATTTAATGCTTAGTTCTATATGGAAATACCACTTTGGACAATTATTGCACACTGTTACATTCTCTGTCTTACCTTACCTCTGCTCCCACATGTTTGTGGTAATTTCCACCTTTGACAAGACCTCCTGATCCACCTTTCACCTGGCCTTGGATAATAGTATCATAATATGTATATATTTATTTAATAATTTAAATTCTTTATTTCATGTATGAATGCTTGAATAACTAAGAATACAAGAATGTGGTTCCATAAATAATTTACCTTAGCTCACTCTTTCTACAAATTTCGTATAAAATATACTTATTATTTCTTTATTCAGCTTTCTTTCTATGAAAGTAAATTTTAATATTCTTGCTATCTGTGATCCACTTTCTGTGCATTCCAGTATAATATTAAATTTATTATATTGGAGTTTTGGTTTCTTTTTGATAGGTTTTAATCTCATTATAACCTCAATATTGACCATTCACTTGACAACTTGACATCCTGTTATTCATCGATTTGCTAGAGCAGGTGCCAGTAACATTTCTATTTGACCCTATCACGTAGCCCAATGGTATCAGCTTGCTTTAGGAATATGAAGAGCCTCAAACCATTCATTCAGGGTCTTGATGAAGAAGTCTGACCATCTTGTAGGTGGGTAGCCACGTGATCTTTTGACATCCCGTGGAATCCAGTTGGTAACGGCTCTAGTCCGGCGGTCATCTCCAAATCACATTACATGTCCAGCCCATCTGATTTTCGATGTGTTGGCAAACAAGACAGCTTCCCTGACTCTGGAACAGCGACGTGAGGTTGGAATTCTGTATTCCTTCTCTCACTTGATTGAGGCGTGATATTCCAAGCATAGCTCTTTCAATTCTTGGAATTTACCATTATAATCGCAATATTGACCTCGATTTCATTTTTGCCTGTTCTCTTTTCCTTTGGGTAGCTATTAACTTTCAGAATGTTTTGCATAAATATTCAATGAGCCAGAGAGATGGAACAGCAGATAAAGTGCTTATCTTGCTTTTGGCTTAGCCTAGTTAGATTTCCAGCACAGTCTAGGACCCCTGAGTACTACTAACAGGGATCCTTGAACACAGACTCAAGAGTATTCTTGATCATTCCTAGGTTCGATCAAAATCCTCTTTACTTTTAAAACGAGTAATTGCATAAAACAACACATCTTAAAAGGATGAATGAAATTCAGCTTCTTTTCAAATTTGTGCAAACTAACAAAAAACACAGTTGTGTTCTATTTTCTAATTAATATATGAAGGAAATCATTTCAACTTCACATTTGTTTATAATATATACATATTCATTGATTTAGAAAAATCTTATTAAATATCATGAAGTTTGGTAATTTTCAAAGCATACTTTATATTACTAATGAAATACAAGACAAAACATAATGTCACATAAGAAATAATTTATTTTAAACTTTCAAATGCTAAACTGCCTAGCGTATATTATACTGCGCATGTATTTTGGAATAAATGCAAGTAGCTTAATATTATATAATTATCCATCTTGAATTCTATGCATTTAGCCTCTGTCTCTTGTGAATTTGTTGTATTTCCTTCCTATAGATGTTTATTCTTGAGTTTTTGTAATTAGTATTATTTGGTATATATGCAAATCTATATTCATTGAAGCTCTGTAATATCTAGAATATTGAGAAACAACTTAAATGTCAAACAACAAATAAGTGTATACAGAACCCAGGGTGTGTGAAAGCACGTGCACACACACACACACTCATATACACAAATGTCTGCTATAATTTATGGCATATATATACATGTATATATACATGTTTGCTGTAAATAGAAAGGAACTATGAACTAGACTATATTATGAATAATAAAGTAAGTCTAAGAGGGAAGAAAATATACCAGATGTACCTAAGGAATATACTGAATTGCAGAAGTAAGGTCACCAAGCCAACAGGCAAGGGTAGTAGAGGTGGGAATGATAATCTAGATTTAGCCTAAGAACATTGCTTAAGGATAGAGCCCTTAGAGGTGATGAATTTTATTGAATCTGAAAATTACAAACATTGATATTGTAAATGTGTTACCTAAATAACAATTTTGGGAAGATTAGTGGCCACGCCTGATACCCTCTGGCATAAAAACAGCCCAGTTTCACAATTGAATCTCATCAAACTGCCAACTCACCAAACTGTTCCAAATCTATACCTCCTGGACCAGGTAACTGCATATATAGCTGTTCGAAACCTCTAAATTTCATAGTACTGTCAGCCCTGTAGGATCATTGCCAGTGTGATGGGAAAACTGCACAGAAGATGAACAAGCTCTATCAGCCTAAATAACACAGAAGGCTCAAGTAGCATTGAGCGTTGATCCTCAGGTAATGACTCTAGTAATACCAATGGGAGATGTAACAATTAAACTAATTCTTATTGATCTAAGTTTTGATAATTCCATTTGCCTGTGTGTTGTAGCATGAACTATGAAATAAATCATTTTTGCCTATAAGGGGAAGGCTGGAGTGGTATGTGGGGAAAGTGGCTATTAGTGGGTAACTGATGTTAGGATTGGTGTTGAACATTTAATTCCTGAAATAACTATATAATGGACAACTTGGTAAATCACAGTATTATGAAAATTGAAAATTATTAAATTGCAAGAAAAAATTTTAGAAATAAATAATATAACAATTTTAAAAGCTAATATAGCTGATACAAATAATAATGAATATGCCTCTTATATAATAAGAGATTCTATTGTAGTACCTTAGTCAGGAGCTCAGGAACTTTTTGACAGCTCACCCCAGCACATCTTATGCAAAAAGCTCTGTAAATTATAGCAATGTAAAAGATATTCCAAAGCCATATTTTAGTCATTGAATAGGGCATGGAATATCACCTACCATATGTAAGCTGTAAAACATCTGCAATATTGAATTAGTAAATGAGTCTGAGGATTCTATCAAATAATGATGCACAGCATTCATCAAAAATGCTAAAAATATTAACCAATTTATTTTTAATGCTATTAATAATCATCATCTCAAATATAAGACTATTTATAGCAGTAATTCACAGGGCTTGCTTTTGAAATGTATTATTCAAGGACAAGATCACACTAAGTAGTAGGTTGCTATAGACTTAGCTGAGAATTATTATGTGTATGCTTTGGTTTGATTTTATTGCCCTCATTAGAAAAAATGTTTTGTAATATCTGACGGTGTAGTATTACTCTGGCATACTGTGTAATTTATAACTTTGATATTAGACAATGATAAAAAGACAGTAGTGTCTTTCTTTTGATCCTGCATCTGCATCATTTCATATATATATATATACATATATATGTATATATATGTATATATACTGTGTTTTTTAAAATATTTTCATTGGGTTTCACATGTCTGCTATATATCACTCTAAAAAATAAGTTGAAATTTAGACAACCATCTATTGACTCTGGCAAAGAAAAAGATTAGACCTCAATCTCATGAAGATCAAGAAACTAAATTCCAATATTCTTCACTGGCTTCGTTTTTGATGTCTGCATGGAGCAACACTTCCTTGAGTCGTAATCTCTTGAGTTCAGTAACTAAGAAGGTTAGGCCAGGTCAGTGATTGACTTGAAAGCCATGTGGAAATGTCCAGGATTTAAGAAAAAATGTTCTGGATGCATCATTGCTTGATATTTTCTTACCCGGAGTTCTTAAAACAAAGATGGTATCAGGGTGAATTGAGAAATTGAATTTTCAGGTAATTTGTTATGTTCAGAAGCTTAACAAGTTTTTCCTGCATTTCAACAGTGCCATAATGCCTAAAATCATCTATGACTTGACTTTATGATGCATTCCTATAAAAAGTTACTTGCTGAGTTCACATTTACACATTTGTAAGCCACTGTAGCTTCAAAGAGGTATAATAAATACCACACACAAAAGTCTACTTAAGTCTCTGGAGCCCAATTTGTTGAAATATAAATGAAATGCTGATATACTCTACTTAAAAAATTGTAAAAACAACCAAGACAGAGTGTAGGAGAGTCACATCAATATTATTTATCAGGTAAATCTTGATGTTTTGTTACAAAAAATGTGTTAAAGAATTCTTATTAAAGTCAAACATTCACAAATTTTAATTTCTTCATAGATGTTTATCATCTAAAATCTAGAAAACACCATGGAGTGTTACAATGTCTAAATGGTGCCCCTGGCTAATACTAATATATAAGAATCAGTTAATCAAAAACAGACATTTCTGGTGTACTATGCACATTAATTGTACAATCACTCATAAATTCAGGTATAACTCAAGCCTCACGGTGACAAGTAATGTTTTGAGTAACATTTTAAGTTTTACTGATGTTTGAGTTATTGTGTTCGTGACTTATTTACAGTGTCTTTTTTCTCACAAACTTTCTCTATTGGTAACTGAAACCTGTAGAAAAATGCTTGGATGTTCAGTGATCCTAGTCTGCATTTGGTTCAGTCATGGTTGGTTGCATTACAGATTCACCATCAGGATCTTACCATTCTACAAAGAGGTGATCATCAATGTCAAAAGAGGGGTTCGGCAGGGTGATACCATTTCACCAAAACTCTTCAGCGCCACCCTCGAGAACACCATGCAACAATTGAATGGGAAGGAACGGGAGTGAAGATAGACGGGTGAGCAACTACACCACCTCCATTTCACTGATAACATCGTTCTAATAACACCAAACATTGGCCAAGCGGCACAATGCTGGCTGACTTCGACCAAGAATGTGGAAAGATAGGTCTACAGCTGAATCTCAGCAAAAAACTATGTTCATGAAAAATGAACTAGTTAAGGATGGCCCCATTCACTCTCAATGGAACAAACAAACGTCTCTGAATGCAGCAGTTATATGTACCAAGGTCGAGAAGTCAACATGATTAAAACCTGAGCTGCACAGGAGGAAGAGAGCGGCATGGAATGTCTTCAAAAAGCATCAAAGTAGTAGCTAAAAAAGACAAAGAACCTCTGGCTCTGGGTACATCTCTTCAACTCCACCATTCTCCCTGCATCAACATACGCCTCAGAGACCTGGACCCTACAAAAAGCAGGATAAGAATGCTATTTGGGTCTCCCAAAAGAGGAATCAAAAGAGCTATGCTTGGAATATCATGCCTCACTCAAGTGAAAGAAGGAATCCGGAGCTCTGACCCCCATCGATATTCCAGACTCAGGGACGCTGTCTCGTTTGCCAAGGCATTGAAAATCAGATGGGCTGGATATGTAATGTGATTTGGAGACGACTGCTGGATTAGAGCATTTACTGACTGGATCCCACCAGATGTCAAAAGATCACATGGCCGCCCACCTACAAGATGGTCAGACTTCTTCATCAAGACCCTGAACGAACGGTTTGAGGCTCTTTGTATTCCTGAAGCAAACCAGATGCTATTGGGCTACACTGGGCACATGATAGAGTCAAATGGAAATGCTACTGGCGCCCACTCAAGCAAATTGCTGAATAACGGGATGTCTAGTGATCAAGTGATGGTTGGTTGACAGAGAACAGCCATCACTTCACTCTTACACTGCTCTGTATTCATAACTAATGTATTCCTGAACATACAGTGGGAAAACTGGTCTCTTTAATAATTGAACCTATTTGTATTATTTAAGTGATCTACAACATATAAGAAGGAAATAGTTGTGAAAAATACAGCAAACATTTATAAAACTTTATTGTACACTTAAGTCACACTGATTAAATATAAATTTTAGTGAGTGGAAGGTTTTGAAAATGTAATTTGAAATAGTAATATATAAAGGTTTCAGATTTAATTTTTCTGACCAAAAATAGCATGTATTATTATTATTTTTAGAACTTTCAGACAAGTAGTCTATACTCTATTATTAACATATATATATGAGAGAGCTTATGTTTCTGCAATTTTTTATCTGACATATATATTATTTAGCCATCATCTCAAGGGGAAAAGTAAAAGTATATAAATGGGGGAAAAGTTAGTGCAGTTATGTACAATTGTTTTAAGTTCTAAGGCCACAATTAATAGGATAATTTTACTGCTTTGTATAATGAAAGTAGGAATACTATGACATACCAACATAATTAAACATCAAGAAAAATATTGTTTGTGATTTATGCTTATCATACTGGCTACTAATTTCTTATTAGGGACTGATCATTGGTAGAAATCAGCTCTCATATATGAAGCTATCAATTTGATCCTCAGCATCAAAATTAATAGGTAAATAGAAATATATATTTAGAATGTAACAAGGATATGACAGGCATTATAGTGGAATAATTATTAACATCATCATAATTATTTTATCAGCATCTTTACTCAAAGACATCGGCACATTGATACCCTGAGATCTGTGTCCAAAAAAAGTAAAATGAGTGAGCAAGATAGATTTGAAATTGCATATAAACACATACTAGTTTGATGAGTCAAATATAGAAAATCACTGTATCACTTTTTCCATTGTTCATCTATTTGCTCGAGTGGCTACCTACCAGTAACATATCCATATATCTCCTGTTGCAAGCAACTGTAGCCCATGGGCATCTGCTTGCTCTAGGAACAGGAAGAGCCTCAGACCTTTCTTCAGGTCATGAAATTGAGGTCCATAATTGTTGAGTATAGAAAATAAATAATTTTATTCTAATAAGCATTGACATATATTTGTAGTTAGGATTATGATTATTTGAATAAGCGATCAAACCAAATTTATTTTAATTTTAAGATAAATTTATATTTGTTTAGGTTGAAACACACAAACCCCATAAGGTACCCCTGAACACTGCCAGAAGTGAGCCCTGAGAACAAGTGGTGTAAGCCTCCCAATTTTTAAAAAATTGCAAAAAAGAAAGAAAAAAATATAATGGCATAAATTAAAATTGATAGCAAAGTGTCAACATATCAAAATTAAATATTCTCAACGTAATAAATCTGTTATGAAAATTCTTCCCAACCTCTCTATGATATATATACATATATAGTATATGTATAAGCTTCACGTATACATGTGTATCTGTATAGTAATATAGATACATGTAGTTGCCAATGATATATGTATCATACATATATCATAAAGTATACATGCATGTATGTAGTAAATGGAAATTCTCGCTACAACAAATAACACAATTAATGAAACAAGTACATTAAAAGGTTATAATTTCAGAGAAAAATTGTAGTAGAGTAGAAGCTACAAATACTAAAGTTAACACAAATATACAAATACAAATCTACCAATTTCAATGAAAATCCTAAGTATTCACATTCTCTTGATTAAGTTGTATTTTTTATTTTAATTTTTATTATATTATTTCTTTATTATACGCTAGTGAGATATACAATTAAAAAAGATGTTCATGATTGGGCATCAGCCATATAGTGTTCCAAAAACTCTTCTCATTTTTTTCTAAATTTTATATTTGTCCTGCTTTTTGTGGGATCATTTTTTGCCTTTTTCATTGCAAATATATAAACCACAATAATGAACCAGTATAGAAATACTTAGTGACTACTTTGTCTTCTACTACAAAAAAAATGTATTACACTCTTCCTGAGAGTTCACTGATACTGTTATATCCTCCATTAGGTCACATTGTGGTCTATTTTATTTATTTTAATTTTTTTATTATATAACCATGAGACATACACTTACAAAGGTGTTCATAACTGGTTCTTGGTAATACAGTATTCCAGCACCCATCCCTCAAACAGTGCCCCATTCTCACCACCAATGTACCACACACCCTCCCACCTACCCCCCCAGGCTGCCTCTATAGATGGTATCCCTTTTTTCTCTCTCTCTTCTGTCTCCTCTGTCATTTCTCTCTCTCTTCTTTACACATTGTGGCTAGCCCTGCATATATATAGCGCTATCATGTAAGTCGCTTTTGTGTATATTCAATGGTGAGTTCTAGTCTCACATTATCATTTCCCACATTTAGTAAAACACTGGTATATATTTATAACCCATTAATGAATGCAGTCATTCTATATCTGTCCTTACCTTCTGACTAATTTCACTCAGCATGATAATCTCCATGTCCATCCATTTGCAGGTAAATTTCATGTTTCATCTTTTCTGACAGCTGCATAGTATCTCCATTGGTAGATGTACCAAAGTTTCTTAAGCCAGTCCTCTGTTCTCGGGCAATTAGGTTGTTTCCAGATTCCAACCATCGTGAATAGCATAGCTGATGAATAAGGAAGTACAGGTAGTCTTCTGCTATGTGTTTTTGGATCTCCAGGGTATATTCCCAGATGGTATTGCTGGATCAAATGGGAGCTCAATATCTAGTATTTGGAGGAATGTCCATATTGTTTTCCAAAAGGGCTGGACCAATCAGCACTTCCACCAACAGTAGAAATGTGACATTTAATTCACTTCTATGATTATACATATGTAAATA